>QEPC01000531.1:1759893-1823216 GCA_003113815.1 Sphenodon punctatus
GTTGTTGCTGGTTGCCCGGCAGCGACGCTGCGTGCCTTGTCCCCGGCTGGGGCTCGTTTCCTTTGGTTCCGCCCGGGGATTGGCGTCCAGACATTACTTTTCCTTGGTTCCTGGTGGGGGTCTGTTTGACCACGCTTCCCGGGATATTCCCCCGGCTAGCCCGGGAAGCGTGGTTGAAATTGACCCCATGTGGGTATTGAGCGTGGTGAACATCTGGCGCAAGCCGAACAGACGTTCAGGGCTCTTTGGCCCCGCCACGGGATTGAGCGTGGTTTACTGTGGTTCAGCGTGATCTCGTAACGTCTGAAAATACCCATAGATGCAGTCAAAAATATTGGAAAATTCTGCTATATATATTCGATCAGAAGTTGGCTTTGTTTTCTGTTTACTATTATTATTTAGCTTAAATTTAATCATTATGTCACCCAAGTAGATGCAGCATCTACAGGTCTTTAAGATGAGGTGTCTTTCCATAATAAAATGTTACATAAAAAGAAAGTCCAAAATAAAAAGCACTAGGATGGAAGTTAAAGCCCATGAAGTGGTGGAGAATAATTCAGGAAGTGTGACTTTGTTGGTTTGAAACTCTGGACACATACAAGTATGAAGAAAAATAACCTGCTGAAGATAGTATGACAGAAATGGGTGACAGGGAAGGGTCTCCAAGAAAAGGAGAGGAAATGCTGGACAGATTGCATCAAAGTCAATGGAACGCAGGTGGACCTTAGAACCAGGAGCGAGGCTGGAATGGATCAAAGTGCTTCACCCACTTCCTCTCCCAGTGCCACGGAATGCAGTTGCCCCAGGGATTGAGGCCCCTGAGACTTGTGAGCCACAGTGCAGCAGTCTGTAAGTCTAGTCAAGTTTAGGGACTTGTCCATAAGTCCCTAAAGTAAACCAGATTGCAGTTTAGGTGCTTCGCAACACATATGCAGAGTAACTCCGACCAGCTTACAGCTCTAATAGATACTCTTTTTGAAGAGTGGAACGGTTGTAGAATCTGTATAGTCATTTCTACGTCTTCATCCCACTCTTACCACATTTGGATGTAGTGGAACGTTGAGTCCATGATGAGAAGCAGGAAGAGACCTCAGACTAGAACTACAACATCAAGAGATCCCAAACTATAACCCAATATCAAATCTCATTGCAGTTAGATTGTTTACTAGCCTATTACTATGATGCCACCCATAACAGATTTATTTGGCGTGCCAATCCTATGGAGAGCTGTGATGTTAAAGTGCTCCACAAGGGTGGGGTTACATCAAAAAAAAGGTCTGACAGCTCCTTTCCCCCACTTTCTGATAATCCCACCCCCTATGGAACACTGTGACATCATGATGCTCCATAAGGGGTGTGACAGCCCCTCTGCCTTGCCCCCTCTGACACGGTCCTAGCCCTTGGTTTCCTCACAGAGAGAAGTGGCAACCCTTGCTGAAAATGCGAGAGATTTCTTTGTGTGGTTTGTATTGTTGAGACTGTGCACCTTGACCTGCAAATAAACCTGCAAGTGGTAAAATAAACCCCTCCTTAGTGGTATTGCTAATTTGGGGGCTAGAGTCTGCAAAAACGTACCGCTGCTGACCACCCTTTTATGCCATGTTATGCCAATCCATTACAGGAGAATGATTAATATGATCCAAGCCAACACAATATAATACCCAATGAACCTGATGCATATATATAAGGAGGGATGACCACCTGCAGACCTCTACCCTAATAACCAGGGTTCCGAGTTTTCAGTTTAGTGCAGAAAAACAGAAAAATGCGGAATTCCTGGGTTTGGGGGAAAGTTTCTGCCTGCAATAACTCACTGGCAGCAGTGGTGTCAGTGGAAATTTCAAGTAGATGAAGCTCTGTGGAGATTCTGGTGTGTGCCTGAGTCTGAGAAATGAGTTTTGGCGTGAGAACATAGCCACATCTGGCTTTTGGAGAGGCAGAGGTATGTTGAGGTCTGTACTGGGGCTGGCGGGGAGGAGTTGGAGTGGCACCCACACTCACACCTGCAGAGGGAGAGACATGGGCTCCATGCCACGGTTGGCTGGTGTGGGATATTGTTTTATTTTGTTATTTGAGTGGCAGTGACAACCAGTGCATCAAATTGTCACCAAAAAATGAATAATTAGCAATAATTACTTTCTAATTTTAACAGCTTAAAAATGCAGATTTTGGTGCTTTTAATCAAGAGAATTTAGGGGTTTTTTGCCCCAGAGAATTTCCAATTTTTAGGCAGAGAAAACTAGGAACCCTGCTAATAACTCATAGCACAGCAACAATTGTTTCCTGCATACACAGCTCCCATGCCACTAGAGCTACAGTGTTTCCCAATACACTCCACAATGAGGGAAAAGCCCTAGTGATTCCAGCTGTGCAAGGCTCTAAGACCCCTCCAACAGACTCTTCAAAGATGCCCTACATTACCCACAAGCTACCCCCAGGCTCTGCTAGTACCCAAGGGAAGGCTGCAAGACTGCACACTTTCAATGTATGCAAAAAGCGCACATTTCCATTTCGCATTGATAGCTTGGATCATGATAGTTATATTTCCTACATTGGAGAGACCTGTTAGAGAAAACAAGGTTTAAGAATAAGCTGTGGCAACTGTGAAAAAGTCAAATTGAATCAAAATAACCCAGTTCACCCACTGGACTGGAATGCTGCTAAGATGTTGAATTCCCCTCCCTCCTAAACTAATCTGGTAGAAATGGAAAAAAGTTTCTTCTCCACCTCAAACTGATGACTACAAAAGTCCACGTAGCACTCAGAAAGGTTCTGAAGTTGCTGAAATCATCATCCCAGGGAGGGTGAGCTCCTGCTTCGTCAAATCTGCAACTTAGGAGTGTGGAATACAATTTTTTTAGGGCGAAGGAGGAGTGACAGCTCAAAATGGCAGCCTAAAATTCACGTCTCCACTGGCCAGTTGGCAGCGCAGACAGTTCACAGATCCCTGCAATAGTCATAGGAGATTGGTCTTTGCACATGCTTGCAACTTGCTTGTACCAATCAAAGGAGCTTGGGGCAGCGCACAGGGAGCATATAAAAGCTGAGGGCACATAGAACTCTGCACCTGTGGCTTGCTGGTTGTTGCTCTGTGCACATACCATGTTTCGAAGGCTTGGCTCCTGTGCGTGAGCTGTTCAGTGTGCCTTCTGCTACTTTTTAGCCACATTCTTTGGTACAATAAATAGACCTCTTCCCATTCTCATACCCCCAGCCCCTCCAATTACACATTCCTAACCCTGTGTGTTCCTGCAAGCTGACAATGCCCTGTCATAACTTGGAGTGCTCGCAAACAAACAAAGCATGTGCCACTGCTGGCCAAGTTCCTGCCAGCCCACTGCTCCTTTGCTTTGCCTGCCTCCTGCTGCTGCTGCCCAAAGGTATCTCTCTCTCAGATGCTCTGCTTCCCTGGGTGGATTGCTGCTGCAAGCGAATGATGCCCTGGCAGACTTTGGGCTGCTGCCACTCCGTTCTGTGATGATGGTCTCTTTCCCTCTTGTCTCCTGCCCCCCTGGCATGCTCTCACCAGCTCTTGAAGCCATGACGCTTTAGCTAGTTGGGAGAGAAATTGTGCTTTTATATGAGCAGGTCACAGTTGCGCGACCCGTTCATTAGATTTTTCAAAATCACGTGAGGCAGGATTATACGTGACTATGGATGTGATCACGCACATTCAAAGCGGTTGCGCGTTGTTTGCCGACCACGAACTAAATACCTTACACATCGAGATATTTAGTTTGCAGTCGGCAAACAACACATGGCCGCCTTGAATGTGCGTGATCACGCCCACTGTCACATATAATCCCACCTTGCGAGATTTTGAAAAATTGCGTAAGCGGGTTGCGCGACGCCGACCCACTCGTATAAAAGCAGCCTAAGTCTTCTCTCCTTTACCAGTCCCTACTGTTTCAGCAGTCAGTGCCTGCTTCCTGCCAGTGTGGTCTGTCCTGCCTACCTGCTACATGCCAATCTCTCACTGATATTTCTGCCTCCCAGGGGCTCTCTCTTGAACAAAAGTTTGGGAAGGGACAGTGTGTCAGAGGCACTTTTGGAAGCAGTTTTTGAAGGCATGGAATTGGTTTTATGGGCGGGGACATGTTGGTGGGTCCCAGGAATGGCCTCAGACTGCCTGTGAGGCACATGAGCCTTGGTGCAGCTGTGTTGCATACCTTCCTGTCCCTTGTTGTGGCCATCTGTGCCATGGCTTCTGAAGGCCAGGACAGGGAGAAAAGAGACATGGCTTTTAAAAAAAAATATTTAAAAAATTCTCTTTATTGTTTTTCAAAGTTATCCAATAACCCATTAATACATATATATCTTATCTATTTAAATTCTCATGGGGACCTATGTTTACAGCTTCAGTCCCCATCCCTTTTATCTATGCTATCAATAACTTCTCATATTTTTGTTAGATACAGCGAAAGTTGTTTCTCATTCAACTCTATCTCAGGTTGGATCAGTTCCCATACCTAGTTCCACACTGCATAAAATCCCTCCAAGTCCGAATGTATTTCCACTTGGATTCTTTCCATGGTAAGTGTCCACCACATTCTCTGCTTCCATTTCTTAATTGATGGTTTCTTTGCTGACTTCCAGTTACACACTATAGTGTATACTGCTGCCAGTCTGATTTGTTGACATGCTATTTTCCTTTCTTTTCTTATCTGCAGGTCTGTAAAGATTCCCATCAAAGCGATCTTTGGTAGGAATGGAACTTCCAGTTGCGCCGTCTGATTCAGGTAAGACCACACTTGTACCCAAAAACTTTTTATATGGGGACATGTACACCAACAATGCATCCATGTTCCGACTTCATTACATCCTTGCCAGCACTGCTGTGGGTATTGTTCATTCATTTTATGTATTCTTTGTGGCGTATAATACATTCTATATATTACTTTTATTTGTGGTTCCAGTACCAATACAGATCTTGATACCTTTTGCACTGTTTGCCACACCATTTCTAATTCTTTTTTTTCTATTTTTTCTTGTAGGTCCTCCTCCCATACTGACACATATCCAGCATCAGGCAGGTTATACATTTTATATATTACTTTATAGATCCTGGAGAGCACGTGCAGCTGAGAGGGATCTCTATAGAGCACCTTTTCTATATCGTGCTCTGTCCTTAAATAATGTGGTTTTTCTAATCTAGAGGTATATTTACTTCAAATTTTTGCGTAGACCATGAAGTCTATTTCCTTTCCAATTTTCTGTTTTATGGTATGTTGAGTTAAAAACTCTTGTCCCTCAAATAAATGTGTAGCCCATTTGATTACTTTCTCCCCCCCCGTTTTTTATATCTGTTGATATTCCCGCTTGCTTTATCCATTTACCAAACATGGGCGTAAAGGGTGATTTATCTATTAGGATTTCTGCTTTTTTAAAACATGCTTCCCATATTTGTAATGTGTGTCCTATAAACGGATGCTTTAGGCCCTTTAAGTTCTGCACCTGCTGTCCATCAGTTACAATATCCCCAAATGTGGTTATCCCATAATAATTTTTTCAATTTCTATCCAGTCTGGGTTTTTCTCATTTTGATACCAAACTAATACCCCGAAGGGCTGAGCCCCAATGATACATTTTTACATCCGGCATGTTTTGACCCCCTTTTTCTTTATATGTATATAATATTGACCTTCTAATCCAGGGCTTTTTTCTTTGCCAAATTTTCTTGCTATATTTTTATTTATTATGTGGTAGTATTCTTTGGGAACCTTTATTGGTAGAGCAAATGACATATATAATAATTTTGGTAACAACGCCATTTTTACTAAATTTGTTCTGCCTATCCAAGAAATTTGTAATTTTTTCCACTTCTCCTCCTTCCTTTTTACCTCTTCTAACAATGGGGCAAAATTCAACTTATAAAGGTCTTTCCATTTTTTAGGAATATGTATTCCCAAATATTTTATATTATTTTCTTGTACCTTGAAAGGTGTAGCCATCTGTCTTTCTTTCATACTTAGTTTTTCTTCATTAAATAGTAGCATTTGAGATTTCTCAATATTTACTCTATATCAAGATACCGTACTAAATTGTGTGATTTCTTCTATTAGTTATGGGACTGATGTAGGTAGTTCAGTTAAGCTTAGCATCATATCATCTGCGTACATAGCCACCTTAAATTCCTTTTGTTGTATCTTTATTCCTTTTATTTGTTGTTGTGCTCTTATTGCTATGGCCAAAGGTTCAATAGCTATATTGAATAAAAGTGGCGATAATGGGCATCCTTGACGGGTGCCTCTAGTCAATTTAATGTCTGCAGTTGTTCTCCCATCTAAAATTATTTTGGCCTTTGGTTTTTGGTATATTATCTGGATCCATTTTAGAAACTGTCCTTCCATACCCATTCTTTTCATAGTTTTCACCAGATATTTATGTTCCACTAAATCAAAGGCCTTCTCCGCGTCTAACGAAATAACGGCCGCTGTAACGTTTTTTTACTTGATATGGGCTATTAGATCAATGATTTTCCTTATATTGTCTATGCCAAGTCTCCCTGGCATAAAGCCTGTTTGGTCCGTGTCTATCACTTAGGGTATAATTAATTTTAGTCTATCTGCTAGAATTTTCGTAAATATTTTTGCGCCTACGTTGATTAGTGAGATTGGCCTGTACCCGCCACGTTTCTTTATTTTTACCTTCTTTAGAGCAGAGCATGATGTTGGCCTCGTAAAATGTATCTGGCGTTGTATTTTGCTTAATAATTTCATTATATATCCTTTTTAAGATTGGACTGATGCTTTTTACGAATGTTTTATAAAACTCGGCTGGATATCCGTCCGGCCTGGCCGCTTTGTTTAGAGGCAGATTTTTTATGGCTTCTGTTATTTCTTTTCCCTCTATATCCTTATTTAGATATTCTCTTTGGGCTCTATTAATTTGTGGTATCTTAATTTTGTCTAGGAATTTATTTATATTTTCTTGGGCAGGCTCTGCCGATTTGTATATATTACTATAGAACTGGAGAAAACAACACTCTTTATCCTTGCCCTTAAGCATTTCTGATTCTGGATTTTGCCGTATGAATGGTATATCTGTTTTTTGTCTTTCTTTCTTTATCATCCACGCCAGCACTTTGTCCGCTTTGTTTGCCTTCTCATAATAATATGCCTTGGTATATCTAAGCTTATTTATTGTGGACGCTGTTTCTAATAGATTTATCTGTGTTTTTATCAGTGCTATTTTCTCCGCATTAATCACTGGCTGTTTTGCTAATTGTTTTGTCTGCAAATAAAGTTGACTAATCTGGGCCTCCTTTTCTTTTCTCAGATGTGCACCCAGGGATATGAACTGCCCCCTCAAGACTGCTTTGGCAGCATCCCATAGCACCAGTGGGGACATATCTGGTCGATCATTGTCCTGCATATATCCTTGTATTCTCTCCTGTATTTTTTCCTGTATCCACCTGTTATTTAAATAAAAAAAAATTAATTTCCAAGCCTGTGTGGTGTCTTTTCTTTTCATATTTATATTTATCTCTACAACTATTGCGTTATGATCCAAAAAAGGTATTAGTTGCATGTATGCTCTCTCACACAGTGGCACCAGTTCTTTATTAACAAAAATATGATCTATTTTAGATGATGTTTTGTGGGGGTTAGAGTAAAAGGTGAATCCCTGTTCCTGTGGATGAAATGCCCGCCAGATTTCCCTCCACTGTTGGTCTGTGATTATTTTCTGGATTTTTTCTTGCTGTTTATTTAAGGGTGCTTTGGTGAATAAATCCAATGATGTTAATGGAGAATTAAAGTCTCCACTCAATATAGCCCTTCCTTCTGTTATTTCTGGTATAATTTTACACATAAAGGCCCTTGTATTGTTGTTTGGGGCGTACACCGTAGTTATAGTGTATACTTCCTGTTCTATCTGGCCTTTTAATATTAGTACTCTGCCCTGGTTATCTTTGTTGATTTCTTTTTTTTGCATATTTATAGATTTCGATATTCCCACCAGTACCCCTGCTTTTTTCTTTTCTCCATTGGCAAAATATATCTTGTATTCCTTATTTGCATATGTATGGTTGTCTTGGGCTAGCAGGTGCGTTTCTTGTATCATAAAAATACGAGACTGTGTTTTTCTGATGAATTGCCATACCCTTATCCTTTTTATGGGATTATTAAGTCCACAAACATTAAATGAGATTATTTTCAAATTATCCATCGCCATGTTTTGCATTTATTTTTTCTTTCTGAATAACTTTATCCTTCCTTTTTAACTCCTCCCAGTGTGGTGATCTCTCCTTTCTTTCTGTACCTGCTTCTCCCTTTCCATTTTTTTGCCTATAGCATTTCACTTTCTCTATGTCATATTTATTCTTATGTCTTAACCTATTACCCGTACAACTTTCCTTACTCCCTCCTTTATCCATATCCCCCCCCTTCCCGCAAACCCTCTTTAAATCTTAACTACTATCAAACAGCCTCATCAATACCCCCTCCCCCCACAACACACAACTTTATCTCAGGGGCCCCCTTAAATGAAGAACTGTGCAATTTGAGCTCCCCACTCCCTCCAGACCCTTATCATATTCTTTATATACCTCTTATATCTTATTTACTCTATTCAAATACAGCTTCATTCTTTCTTTACATGTATGTAACCACCACCTTTTTTATTTATGTTCCTTCAACACATTTGTTCTCTACTCAATTATTGTCCTTGAAGTTTTTCTCCATAAATCTTTGTAAGTCCTCTTGTTGGGTAAAATATCTTCGTTTTTCTTTATATATAAAGGAGAACTTTGCAGGAAAGAAGATCTGTGCCTTAATTCCTATTTTTTGAAAGATATCCAAATATTTTCTCCAGGTGTTACGTTTTTTGTACCGTTTCAAAAGCAAGATCAGGGAAAATTGAGACCTTATGGCCCTGAAAGTTCAGTTCTTTAGAGTTTCTAGCTGCTCTCAATATGTCCTCTTTAGCCTGAAACCGCAGGAATTTCGCTATTAAAGCCCTGGGGGGTTCTTGGTCTTTTGGTTTGGAGCGAAGGGACCTATGTGCACGTTCCAGTTCCACAGGGTGTAACTCCTGTTTTTCAGGGAATATTTCTTTCATAACTCTCTGCACTCGGTCCCCCATTCCCCCAGCTTCAGTTTCCTCTGGTACCCCCATTATTCTCAGGTTATTTCTTAGAGACCTATTCTCAAGGTCTTCTAGCTTCTCCTGCAGTGCTTTTACTTCAGCTTCTGTGCGTGTGACTCTTAAAATATTATTGTTCTCCCTGTCTTCCTGCTCACTGATCCTGTTTTCCACCTCCTCTATTCTTTTTGTTATACTCTCCATTTGGGATTTTAGCTCCCCCATTCCATTTTTTATCTCTGCAATCCCCTCCTTATTAATTCCCAAGTCCTCTTTAATTAACCTGAACAGGTCCAATACTTGCATTGTTGTTGCCGGATCCCCAGCACTCTCCTTTATCACGGGCGCCGCCATCTTAGCTATCGGGGCCTCTCCCCTGTGTGTGCTTCTTCTTGGGAGCCCAGCCATTATTTCGGTTGTTTTTTTTGGTTTCACTCATACCCTTTTTCTTTCTGCTGTTCCTGTTTTTATTTTTTTTGAGGCATTTACCGCTTTTTTTCTGTCTTTTCGCATCGGGCCCAGAGGGAGCTCAGCCGCGCACGTCTGCTCAGCCGCACATGCCCAGTCAACCCCCGAGACATGGCTTCCTAAAGCTTTCCTCCCACTCTGGCTTCCAGCTGCCTCAGATAAGCCTCCTTCCCCCCCTCCCCCGTTGTCCAGCTACTCCTGATTCGGGAATTTAAAAAAATGTTTTGTTTCACCCATGAAGTTTGATAACCACTACTTCAAGTAAGAGTTTTCCACTGGTCTTTACCAAAATAATCTGTCACCTGAGATGTGCAGTGTAATGGTCCTCTGTCACCCTTCACCTCAACTCTTCAAGACCCTCATAAGACATATCTTCTCCTGAAGTCAGTTAGAAGTTACTCTATTTCTACTATGGCAAAGCTTGAGCAAGGATCTGGGGATTTCATCCAATATATATGCTATGACTGCCCAAGCATGCTTAAAATCAGGTTTTCATGAGGTAAATTAGTAAGGTTACCTCTTTATATTCTTTTCTGTACTACAATACAATATGTGTTTTTCGGGATAAATATTGCTCACTAGCATTAGGGCATAAATCTATATCTGGGAACTTTAACAATTCAATTATCTGACAAATTATTCTGCCCTTTCCAGATTACACTTGTGTATGATGTGTTGAAAGGGGCAAAAATATATCAAGCTGAACAAGCCCTATAAACTTCCATATTAATCCAAACAAGTCAATTCCTAAATGCTGACAAGTGAATGTGCATATTTACAAGCTTTCAGACGACTTATCCCTCATGAATTAATTAGATAAAACATTTAAAAATAATGCTGCCCTAAGGTGGCATCATATATATATATAATTCATAGCCTCCGATATATCACAGCAGTAAATGAACACTATATACCACTGTGGGACTTTGATAGTCACAGCTTCCAGCTTCGAGCACTCTTTCTGTGCGCTTAGTTCTTTGATTTGAAAATGTCGGGGGGGGGGGGGGGGAGGAAATCATGTAATCTCAGAAATGTGACCTGTTCTTCTCCTAGTTCTCTTTCAGGCACAGGCTGCTTCTCGTAGAAAGAAGTAAATAGCATGCTTCTCAATATCGATGCGGCTTGTTCCCTCACTTTGGGATTAAAGTAGCAGGTTTGTATGTCTGGTTATTGTTTTAACATTTTTCCCCCCCTTTCTGGCTGCATTGTTGCTATTGTTTTGTTGTACTAGTTCCAAAGCACAAGGACTGTCAGTATTCCTTCATGCATTTCTATTTGTTCCCCCCTGAGCTCCTATGATTCTGCTTTAGAATAATAGAAAGTAAAGAGATGGAACAGGTCTGTCAGTCCTGGAGACTCAGCACTGAAGATTCAGCACTGTTCCCTAAGGTACACCGATTACACTCAATCCATTTATCATAATTAATTTGAAATTTACACACAAAAAACTATGCCAAATAGGAGTTAGTATTTCAGTCTTGTGGCTGTATCATTTGTGTTCAATTTCTGGCTTCCTTATAGATTTCCATGTGTCTTGTTGGGTAAGTTATTTAATCT
The DNA here is from genome assembly GCA_003113815.1 of Sphenodon punctatus. NCBI lineage: Eukaryota > Metazoa > Chordata > Lepidosauria > Sphenodontia > Sphenodontidae > Sphenodon > Sphenodon punctatus. The sequence continues at coordinate 1,771,003 of QEPC01000531.1, forward strand.
CCCTGCATCTCAATTCCCGGTCTGTGAAATGGAGATATCACCACCTCTCTGAAAGGGTTGTTGAGAGAATAAGTCCATTAACATTTGTGAAGAAGGCATCTAAGTACCCCGCCAGGTAAACGGTAACAGATTATATTTTTGAGTCAATGGGGAAACCCTCCCTCCCCCCAAACTACAAGCCATTTAACTGACAGGCCCCTTTGTCAAAAACAAGATAGCTGTTCATTAGCAACAGGGACATGGCGTGAAAAAGAGGAAGATGATTGGCTAATAAGCTGGCCTATCATTGCAACAGCTAGACCCACCACATACACTTATACGAACACCAGCACAAAGCTCTATCCAGTACCACACGGAAGCAGCACACAGGGCCAGTACTGGTTGGATGGAGCAACTAAGGTCTCTCTTTGCCTGAATGTAGTGGGGTGGAGAATGATGAGAATGGTGGTTGTCTGCTTCCAGTGAGAGTGCAGATGGTTAGAAGCCTGTAGTAATAATCTGTAGTGGCTGAGTGATTCTGAAGGAGGCAATTTGTAATGTACAGGAGCGCGATTAAGGTGTGATAGGAAAACTTTATTGGGAAATATTTAAGTTAGGGGAATAAATGGATTGGGAGCCATTCTCTGTTGAACCTGGGCTTGTGGCATAGCATTTTGTTTTTTCACCCAGCTAGACCACACCTGGATAGAGTTCACACAAGTGGATCCCAAAGTTCTGACTGCATGACCCCATTCTGAGAATTAAATATAATTACATGATCCCAGAGAATGAAGACCTGCAAATGTCAATGGGATTCTGGACACACAGTTTGAAAATCTTTGGCTTACACCCATTTCCTGTGAATTCACATCATCAGAGGCCTCTGACAGGATGCTTGGTGTGAAAATCAGAATGATTCATTTCATCACATTATTCATAATTACTCCCCACATGTATGTATATAACAAAACTATGAGCTTCACCATTGGGGAGGGAGCGGGAGGTCATTGGTGCACAACTTAATAAGCCAAGTAGTTTGCTAATACAGCATTCTGCCATGAAGAGGATAATATTGGATTTTCTTGTGGTCAGCAACAGATTTAAAATGTTTAAAAGCAAGCTTTTCCAGTCCAACATAAGTTACCCTAACATCTGTCCTCTCCTCAGATTTATTATTTGTTGTTATTATTAAAGTATCTCCAATGGGGCTGGTCAGCACATTTCCTATCTAATCCACCAGAACCTCAACCCTCTTACCTCTAGGAATAACTCAGGGCATCAGTCACTGAGCACAGCATGACACACTACTAAATTACTCTGAGAGCTACTGCCAAAACACACTGCAGCTTCTCTAGCAAATCCAGATTTCTCCAGTAAAATGTAGCACACAGTCCTTTCTCTCTATGTATTCTCTCTCTCTCTCTCTAGAAGAAAAAATAGGGTGGGAGAGAGAATTTATGAGAAAGATGACTTTAGAACTCAAAAAGCCATTCCATTTTAAAACATGTTTTGGGGCGAAGCACATGGCAATACTGCAAAGTTACTACAGGTACTACAGGTACTAATGCATGTTATGCCCTCTGTGTGTTCAAGATTGCCAACATGTGTGCACTAACAGTTTATCGGTAGTGAGTGATACTCAGAGCTACACATGAGTTGTTCTGAGGTGATGGCGGCGGCTTACCGGCACAGGGAGCAGCGAGCAGAAGTGGCAAGAGCAGCAGGAGTTCTCTCGGGGAGTTGCTGTCACTGGGACTTCCCTCCCTCACAGCAGGAGGAGCAATGTCAGGTACTGGGGAGCTGCAAGTGGTGGCAGCAGGAACAATGGTGGCTTCCACAGCCCGTCTTCCTGTAGGCAGCATGAGAAGTGGTGGGCTTCAGAGGAGATACCGCTGCGTGCTGCTCTCTCTTCTCTAGGGCTTTAGGGGACAGAGACAAGGAGGGAGAGCTCTCCGCTACATCTGTGATCCCCTACTTGTCCATGTTTATTTTATTTATTTTATTAAAATATTCATATCCCGCCTCTTCTGCTCACTGCAGCTTGAGGCGGCTAATAAAAAAACAAAATACAAAAATATGCTAGAAAAAAAAAATTAAGACACTACATTAAAATTAATTCAAGTAAAACTGGGGGGAATAATCAGCATCCACCACCCTAAGCCATCCCATCCACCCCCATGTTTACATATCCCATTAACTACATGCTGGTGCTTGCCCTGCATGACTGTCCCAGAGGTCTATCCAGGCTTACTGTGTGGGGCAAGTGAGTTGCCGCAATTAGAGTTTAAAATTCCTGTTACGCTGGGAGTGTGTGTCCAGCATGAAATGTGTATTTGCACCTTAAAACATACAGGTGTTGGGTGAGTCTTTAAAAAGGTATACCATTAATATCCTTGAGAAACTGACTAATAACTGTTTCTGGGATAGAAAGTACCCCAATTAATAAATAGCTGAAAAATAATGAACGTGATTGATTTGAAAATGACTCCAGATTAACATAACATTTTGACAGTTCATTAATGTAAGAATTGAAAAACAGAAACACAAAACACCCCCCACCCCACGGTATTGGGGGTCACCACCACCCCTCATGTAAAGCAGCACGCCTAACAAATACAGTAGAGGGGGCAATGTTCATCCCCTCCTTTTTTTTTGCATAAACTTAAAATAGAACTTTAATACACAACATAAACACATAAATACAATCTGCAGCTGGCGCAACAGATGGAAAAATACAACACAAAGCTGCTAATGGCTGTAATTTTTAAAAAAGTGTCAAGAGGTCACTGATAAGTTGCTAATGCTGTGTAAAGATAAGGAACAATAGACGCTGGCATGTTGACCTTTCACATGGGGTCACTGTAACCCCCCCCAAAAGATGTATATGGTGATTTTTTTTCCTAAACACACCATAGATGACCTTTGTGAGGTCAAACAAAATGCTACATTGTGTCCTTCTCTCTAATTGAGAAGGCTAATTAGGAGGGCAGGTGCTGGGTTAAGCCTTTTTTAAAAAAATACACAACTATTAAAAATAAATATACGTGCATGGGGTGGACATGACCCCATATGCAAAGGGTGTATAGTGCTTTCATTTTCCCATTGACTTCCATTGGGGGTAGAAAGTACACGATGATGAAATGATTCATACCACAATTAAAAAAAAATGGGGAGGGAGGAGGAACTCGAAACGACACAGGACAGTTGACCTCACAGTTCTTGAGGAATACATGGTGGGGGAGGAGTGCTTCTGGCTTGCCAAAAAAAGTTTTATGATTTGTTTTAGCTGCCTTTGGGGTTATAAAGACCCACGATGAAGGAGGAGGTTATCAACCATTCAGAAGGGGTTAGTAAATGATTAATAGGTGTTTAACAAACGGATTAATACATATTTCTATATCTTCTAATACAAAAATAAATCAGAAGAACTGGGTGGCTAAAGTAAAGCAAAACCTGTACTTGACTTTGTTCATTTTCAACCCCACTCAGCATTTGTTCATTTTGCAACTGTCACAATATTTAAAAACAGACTATTAAACAATAGAATCATAAAACTTAGAAACTCTTAATATTCACATGATGAAAGAATAATCAAAAGGCATAAAATGACTTGGTAGAACTAAACAAGATCCATTCTAGTCCTGTTAGCTTTTAAAGCAAACAGGGCAACGGAATAGATAACATATTAAGACTTGTTGCCTGAAAGAAACTGGAGTTGGTCAGATTCTGGCCAGTAAACAAACATGTCTCAGATTCAGAGGGCTAATCCAAAGAGCTCAAAGGCCACAGTATAATGCACATGACAAAAAAGTAATGAGGAAGTGCTTCTAAAGCACCAAAGTTGCATGGGCATAATCGATCCTCAAAAGGGACACCACTAAATCTGCTCATTAAGATGTTTGAATAAAATAAGGAAAACCTTAATTTAATAAAAGCAGTTATCAAAAGGAGGAGATAAAAACTTAATGTTCAAATTCAAAACTAGACTTTAAAGCTCACAAATATGGGAAGATTCTGGATACCCTTCATCAATCATAGAGTCTTTTACACTGAGGTGTCTCGAATTCCATGCCACACTACCTTTTTAAACTGAAAAACAGAAAGGGATTTCAGGTGGTCCACATTGAAACTTATTTTTGTAATATTAAAAGTTTGAGAGCACCAAATTGAAGGCGTTGAAGCAATAAATATGTACTCTTCCTCTAACACTAATTTGAGGAGCAGGTCTTCAGTTTGAAAATGGAGAAAGTGCCAATATTTTAATCTACGCCAGGTAGCAAGATTGCGTAAAGAAATCACACCTAATTCAAACCTTAAAAGGACACCTGAAGTGGTAGGAGATATGTTCGTGTTCATTTTCTGTCTCCATGGTTGGGAAAGAATTTGCTCCTAAAGCAAGGAACACAGCTACCTGGATTATCATGGGGGCTTGGTACCCCCCCCCAGCTCTCTCCACTGCATTAGTCAAGTGTTATTATGCAATTATAGAGCTGCAGGAGCAGCTCTATAGTCAAGCCGAGTTGCACTCTGTTAATGGCTGCCATGGCCACTTTGTGTATGTGTGGCCCTGGCGGCAATTTTGTGCATGCACAGAACATTTTGGGGGGGGCGTTTATATGGTGCTCAAGAATCTCGCTTAAAATGGTGGTGAGAACGCCAATGCTCGCGAGATTCTTGACCTGGAGAATCTTACCAAGAAGCCCATTCTTGGTGAAATTCTTGAAGGGATCAAAATCTCATTTCATGAGGGAGGGACAAGGCTGAGAAATGGGTGATGTATATACACTGACGACAGGTAAGGGGTGGTGGAAGTGTATGTATCAGTGACAGAAAAGTGCTGGCAGGGGTGTATACTGGGGGAAAAGCCTGAGAGATGGGTGACTGGTATCCACGGACAAGGCTGGGGGGCAGTGTTTGTATAGGGATGGGGTACCTATGTGATGGGGGTATATATGGGGGCAAAAAGCTGAAAGATGAGTTCTTCTGGCAGCACAGCTTCGTAGCTCCAGTAGCTTGATACACTTATGTCAAATCAGGAGCCACAGCCCACAGACAGCCTAATTCCTTTCCAGTATAGTATAGTACTCACAATGCACAATATACAAATATTTGTCTGCCCATAATCACCTGTGTACTTGAGCTGCTGCCTGAGAGGGGAGCTATAAATGAAGGAGAAATTGTGGCCACAGTGGAGACAGCTATCAAGTTGGAGACAGCTATACCGTGGTGGGGACGAACTGCTGCCTCCAGCTTCAGTGTTGTCCCCAACCTGCAGAGGAAGGGGATTGGGGTTGAAAGACGGTAAAATGTAGGTGCATGGAACCTAAGTTGTAAGTGAGTACAATATGCAAAACTGTACATCCTTACTGCTTACATGGCACGCGCAAGTTAAGGCAGGAGCCTTAACTTACAATCTGTATGCTTTGGGGAGCATAGTTGAATTTGTAAGAGCCTTAACTCCTCTCAAACTGTAGGCTTTTGGATCCCAAAATTATAATTTTAGGTACATCTTGCTAATATAGGGTATATTTTAGTAATTGGCTTGTGGCCAATTATGGTCCCCGGATCATAGACTACCATTTCTATACTAACTCAGAAAACTAATTCCTAATTCCCTTTTCCTACACCCTAAAAAACAGATGATTACAATGTGTATGCAATGCTGCAGTAGCATATTATCATCTCTTCCAAGGCTTTGGTTTACTTTTTTCAAGTGTCTTGCTTGAAAATACATGATATGCACCTTTTCTGGAAAAATCCATCTCTCATAAGAGTCGTATATTCTCGCAGCTCACAAAGGGGGGGGGGGGGAATCCTGCAATAAACAGCACATGGGAGGAAAAACAGAATCTCTTATAGATGTTCTTGAAAAAAGGATTAAATATCATGTTAAACTGCCATGTGACACAATGAAGGTTCTCTCCTGACAGAGTGCAGGTACAGCATAGGAACAAGACCATCCGATGACAAAGACTTTGGATTGCGCATGCAGTGGAACAAGCACAGCCTAGTTCTAACACTTTATTTGTAAGGAGTCAACATCACATGGGTGAGCTAGCAGTTGGACTATTTCTGACCCTTGTTACAATCCTTCCTACAAAAATGAGATGTCAGAATTTCAACAACTCATGTGTTCAGTAAATTATGGTGGCTTTCACAGTACATCGTTGACCTTTTCAGCATACTGTAGCTTGGGCTGGCTGACCACTCCTATTTTGCCATATTAGAGTCTGACTAACCTCCTTTGGAAGAAACATCCAGACCCTTGGGTTACAATATCTGGAAAGACAAATAGGCCAAACATAATAGGTGTACTCTTTTAAATAGCACTGGGTATTAAATTCTACCATGTCATTTTTGTTACAAGGAATGGAAAATGTTTTGGCAATAATCTGTTCCTGTGACAAATTGTGTAGGCTTTAGCCTCTGCTGTCTAATGCAAAAAAGTATAATTTGGAGTTGAAATGAATACCCACAGCAAATTCCATATCCTCTGAATTAGCTCTATTAGCAGATGGATGTGGAGACTGCCTCCCCCCGAGCTGATCCATGCACCCCTCCATCCATCCGCGTGCAGCCCCACGTGGGTCTGTTTTAGATGGACCCAGCGGTTTCCCCGACCCGTGGTCCGCTTATGTGGTCCCTATCCATCAAGTTGCAGGCAGATTGCCTGATGCTCTCTTTGCCACCTGCAACTCTATGGTGTTGCCTGGGGCTATGGCTGGTTGAAAGTGGGGCTGGAGCATGGGTCTGTTGAGCGGAGGGGCAGCAGCTCTGCTTCAGACTGGTGCCCTGGGTTTTGCTGGCCCACTCCACGGGTTGCTCCAGGATGTTCTGGGGTGCCACCACAAGAGGGGTTGCCCCCACATCTGGTGAGGTGCTTTTAAATGGACCGGCCAACCTGTGGATGAAGCGGAGCAGCCGTCCATTTAAAAGCTCCCATTCTGAAGTTAAGCTGCCAGAAAGGAGACATCGGCACACAGTGGAGACTAGAACTCAAGATTCTTGCTGAAGCTAACTCAAAAGTATTGCCACTGAGCCCCACTAGCAGTGCCTAATATGGGTCTAACAAGCAGCTATTTAAGTGAGCAATATGCAAAGTTTTCCTCTCTGGCTGAATTAAAAAGGAAGAGTCAGCAGTTGGTCAGGTCACTCAGGTGGTATAGTATGAAATAGATATTGGAAGACTAAGGGGACATTATATCTGTGTGTGATTACTTCCATTTTTAAAAATTTGCTTGTTTTTTAAAAACAAAACAAAATGAGAATCCACACATGAGAAAATCTTCCACTTTGGAAGAAGCTCTACATTATTCTAAAAAGGAAAAACTTAAATACGAAAGAACTCCCACCCACAGCACATCACAAGATCCAGATCTGAACCCTTTTACCCATCACCTTTTAACAGTCCTACTACTAGAGCTACAGGAGGAAGACTGGGTGGCTGCTAATAATTCAACCACTAGAAAAAGGATTCAACATACTGCCAAGCTGTTTGCAAGGAAGTCACACCAGCAGTATATACCTTCATTATTTAATTATTTGAATTAATTAATAAAAGCACACAAAAAGGGGTCACAACGATAAAGGGCAGATTAAAACCCAGACCCCAGGCAGAACAGGTACAAAGCTTAGACATCCAACCGCACTGCTATTGCTGGTGTGGCAGCATTATAAACATCTAGCTTATTGTGCCCTTTGCCCTCTTTGACAGCTTAAATTTGAAAACGGAGGGCATTCACACAGAGACACACTTTGCAACGTTTAATCCCATAACATACTTATTCAGGTATCCGTTCTGGGACAGATAGCAGTGCAAATCTTTGGAGTGCCATCTGAAAATGCAGAAAATACGTACAAATATAAAATCTATGATTCCTTTCCTCTCTAGTACAATTTCTTCATGCCCTAATGCTCTTTGTCTACGCTCAGGTAGGCTCTGTCTTGCAAATCCCAGCTTGGGTCCTTTTTGATGCATACTGCACTTAATATTCTGGCAGCATATTAAATATATGGAACTTATAAGCCTCAAACCCAACCACCATTTCACTGTGATACTTCTACAATATACATTACAAAAATGATTGCAAATGATTTGTGTGTACAACTCTGCATTAATAGAAAGTTAAAGAGCAGGTCTGGGAATCTGGAGGTCTGCTTGAACTCTTGGCTCTGATTTAGACTCCCTATGTGATCTCAGGCAGGTATAAACATCTTACATCAGCGCCCCATCCGGAGAATAGCACTTCTTTCCTCCTGCTCTTTGCCTGCCTTGTCCACCTAGACAAAGTTCAACTGGTAGGGACTACTGTACAATTATTAGTGAAACAAAGCTCCAAGCTTATTTCAGATCTCCAGGCCAGAGTTTCCCAAATGATGGGTTAGGATCACTGGGGGTGGGGGACGGCACATCTGCTACAGAAGGGAGGGGGTCACAATTATGACAGATATATCATATACTTGGTACATTTTTGTTACTGTCTGGGGTTATGTAATTAATCTTGACATCTCAAAATGAGTTCTCACAGGCAAAGAGCTTGGAGAATCACTGCTCTACCCATTTTAGTAGTACAAAAAGATAAATTAAAAAAATTAAAATAAAATAAATAAATAAAAGGCTCCTAGTGTCATTTGTAAGTTCAGCTGCACTGCAGATCCTCCATGCTTTCACAACAAGGACCATAAAACATGTTCAACATGGACAAGAAAATCGGAACTGTAACTTCTCTATTTCCTGGTGTTTTATATTTTTAGCTCTGCAGCCTTTGGGTTGTATTAATGTAGGATTTTAACATTTAATTCCCTNTGGCTGGGGGGGGGAAAGAGGTCTGGGTTTGTAAGACTTGTGGTAGAATTTATAATCTCCCCAAGCCTTCCCAGAGGAGCTTTTATGTATCTTCAACCAGCACATATTCACTTAAACAGTCAGGAACTGTTTGCAACCACAGCTGTAGTGAAATCAGCTTCTGGTAATAGCAGGAATAATGGATGGAGGCAGATGCTCACATTTGGGGAAGAGGCATAATTTTGGATTTTCTGGTAACAAAGTTTGAATTCCACAAAAAGTTTGAATTCTTTGTGAAAAGAATGGTGAATTGGCAATCTTGGAAAATGAATCATTTTCTTTTTCCACTGGAGAGCAACATAAGGGGCAACATCCACTCGCTTCTTTGCCCATGTACTTCAACTGGAGCATTCACCTCTTGAAATCAGAGGACAGTTCAATCCTTGGGCTGCATTCAGATGTGCATGTAATTCGCACAGCAGCGGTGGCGGCATCGTGCGGTTTTAAGCAACGCGTACTTCCGGGGTGGTGTGAATGCACCTAGTGCACCCATTTCAGCGTAATGCAAACTGTTGGAGTGCCACATTTATTCCCACTGATCTAGACTGTTGCCATGCTAGTGGTGAGAGCGAGAGAGAAAGACCATTTCTACAACATGGATCGTGGTTCACTTCCATAGTCCCGTCCCCACTAATGCAGGACAAGTCATCAGCGTGAAAGCAGCCAATATTATCTATCTACATCTATACACAAACAATTCCTGAGGGAAGCAACTACCGAGTCAGGGTTTGCTTTTGTATTGTGGGCAGAGCGAACAACAAGCAGCCTACAAACCCATAACAAGGTAACCCTTTTTCACCTATCACTGGTTTGAGAGCAAAGACTATATTTTATATTCTGGCAAACGTCCCACAAAAAAGTGGCACTATGATTAATATGTCATTCAACATTGTTTCCAAGACACTTACTGCGCTGAAGAAGCACCATTTTAATACGTCAAGTACACGTCAAATTCCATCTAAATCAATTTGGGCAGCAAATACATCATTGACTTGACATGCAATAATTGACATATCATTTGTATTTGACATTTCAAGGACAGGACTTCCCGTTTAAAGAGAAACATGTAAAAAAGAAATGTCGTTTTTCAGCTGGCCAAAACTTATGCAGAAAACCAATGAACGGTTTTCAACAAATACCTGAAAATAAGACATTTTAAAAGAATGAAATTTCTGCTGCATAAAAGCAACATGAGCAACAGGTAAATAAACCAAGCCATAGACAGATCTGGAAAAACACTTAACTCCAATCCTTTGCCTAAGAGAAGAGCAACAGAAGCAGATGTGGAGTGCCATGACACAGTAAGCACAGAAAAGGTACATGTGCATTCACATCTGCAAGTGTGTATGACAGGGCTGGAGCACTATTGTTATGTGCAGACCTAATTCATTTGTAGCGGTTTATTTTTGCACCATGTGCAAAATAGGGGTATGGTTTCCAGAGGTGCTAGGGAAAAGCTGGCAGACATTTAAGTGCAAAGGTGTGAAACTTACTTTCACAGTTAACAACACTCCTATTCAGACATGAAAACATTGCCAAATCCCTATTATTGGAGGAAAACATCCTAAAAATAAGCAGCTCTAACATTTTACAACTGATTTTACAGCTGTACTGAGTTAAAATTTACTTTTTTCATTTAATTTTTAATTAACTTTTCATTTCACAACTTACAGGTGCCCTTCTTCATAAAGGCACCCAGTGCCATTGCAACAAATCACTTAAGTATGCACATGCTTAAGTATTTACCGGAATGGCAAGTTTATCAAGAATGCTACAAACCTGAGGCAAGGAACATTCCTGCACACAAATAAATTGATTACCGAAACCTAAAAAGCTGTTGGGAAAGCCTAAAGATTTCCTAAGGCATCCTGTACTAAATTCGCTCCAAGAACTGGATGGAGCCTTAGGGTCAAAACAAACATGTGGGTGATGCAATGGCTTTCCGGGATGGAGAGTGTAACAGATTGCAGCCTAGGAGAGGAAAACAGCAGCCAACTCTCTCTGGGTAGAATTGTGCCACCACACTAATGTGCCTGTGGCTTGAGAGCTGATCTGTTGCCCGCATGCCCCGTGTAGGGCAGGAAGCTCAACAAATGTGCGGCCGACCGGCCCCACCTCCATCCCATTCTCAGCGCCCCACCCCCTACTACGACAGAAAGCCATGGCACTCGGCCATGGTGGCCCCTTGCCCTGAGGCAGGGCCAAATAAATTTGTTAGCCTGTGTGAGGGGCCCTTGCTCTGGGTCTGTGCCCTTGAAGGTTTTATGAGGATGCAGTCCTGGCCAGCTGCCTGCCTGCCCTGGGTCAACATGGTGGCAGGACTGCACGTGCGGGTAGGTCACAGCGGGCCAACGTCATGTTTGTTTTCAACCTTACTTTCCAAACTATGTTTTGGGATTATTCTTCATTACCTGAATTGAGGTGGGGAGCCCATGACTCCTGGAACAAATACAGCCTGTGGTTTTTTTTCTTTTTCTTTTAAAAATATATATACAGCCCACATATCCAACCCACCCCCATAAACACACATCTCAGCATCTTCTTCTCTCATCTTTGCTTCTAGCCCCTGAATGTGCCTCTTCAATTACCCGTGCTCCTTTCCCCTACTCTGAGTGTGCTCCTTTGCCCCAGCCCTGAACATGTCCCCTCCCAGTCCCTGAAGGGGAAATGATTACCCAACCCAGTTTTCAGAGAAACATTATGTGAAATTGGGCCTCAAAATGGCTGGTAAAAGGAGGGATTTTTTTGAAAAAAGAATGAAGATCAGTCAAGTTTGTATACGGATCTCTTAAATTCTAGCACAACCAGGTTTTGTTTTTTAAATGAACAGACTGTAGTCTTTCTGCAGCAGTGTTTCAGGGAACGTCTATTTAATTTTTGAGTCCTAATGCTAAACGTACGTGTTATTTAGTTACAGCTTTTGCTACTATCTGAAATTTCCTTTGTACTCAGTTTTTCCCTAATATTTCAACTGCTTACTCCTGTATAATTACCCTCCTTGCTGACTAATACCTCACCAGCCTAAAATTCTATTGCAGAACTCAAGAAAACACACCACCAACAAGGGCCCTCCGCCCCCAAATCAGGGGTGGGGGGACATTGCCGTGCCCCCCCCCCCGTTCTTCCCCTAATGGGAGATGGGCGCAGAGAGGCTCGGGGGTGAAGAAACCCCGTAGGAGCGACTCGGGCACTGTGATTGGTGGCCCGGGTATGAGGTGGCTGTGCACGGGCCACCTGATTGATCTGTGCGGGGGCAACCCCTCCCTTTGCTAGAAGGTGGGGGGGGGAGCCAACTGCTGCCCGCACGCTGTGTCCGCCATTCGGCCTCAACTGCTGGAACAAGCAGCACACATCCACCCATCTCTCTAATACTGTGGGGATAACCGGTTGCCACAAGGGGGCCAAGGAGAAATTTTGGAGGGTACCTCAGCATTATGGGGTCCCCTTTTGTTTTGCCTTCTTCACAGTGTTAGAATAATTTAGCTGAACAACAACATTGATTTGACCTGATTCGAAACGAACAAATTACAACTGGCAAACGAATTTAAAATAGTTTAAGGAAGTAATTAAGTTAATTGGAACGAATTTTCAGATTCAATCTTGGAATTGGCAATTAGTGATGTATTTTATTTGAATTGTTATACTTTATGTCGCACTCTTGCGGGGGTCCAGTATGGTTAATAGGGTTTCTTGGTTAGGTAGATGTAGAATAGATGAAAAAGTCATCTCCATACGAGATGGGGGAGTGAGACTTGCTGATAAGCAGGGCATGGCTACAGCATGATCATTTCCCTGGGAGGACCATCAGGAAGGGGTAAGGGCAAGCATGGCCCTCAATCTTAATGACACCACCCTCCTTACTCATGCCCGAATGGGCAAGTTTTCCCCTTCGGCCTTGGCCAGGGAGCTGTTCAAAGGGGATGTCCTTAGAGGTTGATTTTGGTGCTGGCATTGGAGGCCATATCCAGGCCAGACACCTGTGTTTAATAATGTTGAAGTTTAAGGCACGAAATACTGGACCCATGATTGCTTAGAAGCAATTCCACCAACTTCTCTGATTTATTTAATAAAGAGTGTGGCCCTTTAAAATCCATATCAAGTCTCCGTGTCTCATTTCTCGGGGGTGAGGGGTGAGACGGCAACTGTTCTCACTTTATTATTTTTTTTGTAATCGAATGAAACATTTCAAGATTTCATCTAACGCTGTTTTCAAAAACGAAGTCAAGTGAGGCCAAACAGGATCCTTTGCAATAATAATAATAATATCCATTCTTGACTCTAGATGGCAGCAACTTCCTTCAGCAATTTTCTTAGCTGCAGCCATCTGAATTTTCTGGTCTTTGTTCTTCTCTCTCTCAACATAATTCCACATCTCCTTCTCTTCTCCCAAAAATAAAGACTTCAGTGCCCTGTGCAGTTTGGGGAAGATTACTACAAAGCATTTTGGCTAGTAGCAATCAGGCCATTCCTGTAGCTAAGCTACAGGGTCCTTCCAAGAGTACAAAGTAATTGAGGTGTGAAGTGAAGGGATGAGGTAATGGGGAGAGGGGATGGAGAGAAGAATTCTCTCCCCCCCCCTTTTCATATCAGTCAATTGCAAAATGTTAAAATGCTACTTTTTTCTAAAAAGAATTTCTCCTCTATTTCCTGAAGAGGGAGAAACAGCAAGACAAGAATCAGGAGAAAGAGGTCATTTCATAATGATGTTTTAAAAAGGGTGAGGGTCGACAAAGAGGATAGATTTAAAGCACTGCATGCCCTTAAATATTGTCCTTCTACAGGTATAACCACTCATTCATGCACTGTTGAGATTTTATTAAACGATAAAACGAATTCCTCTCCTGTTACCCTGCCTTAATCGTATTATGTTTTTACTACTGAGTCTTTCGGAAAGGGCAGGGTATAAGCTTAAATAAATAAATACTTCCCCCCCCCCCCCCCCTCCTCCAAATCATTCTAAAACCAAGTAAATAAGAAAATGCCACATTTAGGTTGAAATCTCACTTTTGCTTCAATTCCTATTTGGTGCCAGTGTTTAAATTCAGATTTAACAGCCTGCCTCTGCTACGCAGGCCCTGTACTCTACTAGCTATGGGTGTTTTCACACCAACTCCATGGCCTTCTCTGGAAAGTGGCGGGAGCCATCACTTCGGATGGGACTTGGTCCAACTGCTGAACAAATGTTATGGTGGCCAGGCAGGGAGCAGGGAGATGCTTGGATGTGCATCTGCTTGTAGGTTTACACAGATGAGTAGTCCCACTAACCTCCATTAGATTACTTACATGCATGTAAGAAAAGGGCTTCTGACTAATCACCTCACAGCAGAGACAATAGACTTCACAGATTTGACTACTCTGTGCATCCCCCCCTCATTTATAGTCCTATAAAGCATCAGTGAATAATAGTGATACCTAAAGACAGCAGAGACCCTTATAAGACCAGCTATGCCAACCAACAGAAAAGATGTACAATGATGAGTTATTGTACCGTGGAAGCGTTCCAGCATCCTACCAAGAGCCTCATTTGTGTATTAACTTGAAGACTAAGCCATTCCTTCAGTTTCCTACTCCAGCAGTAGGAATGGAGGAGTGAGAAACTCACGTCAATCCCTGCTTTCTTATGTTAATATTTTGAAAGCCATACCTATGTTAAGCGCAAACTGACAAGGCTTTATAATTGGTAATGGGAAAAATGCAATGAACATGAGTCCCTGCTAATAGACTTAGGCACATGTGCTAAATTTAGCAATGTGAGAAAATTCACTGACTTTAATAGGGGCACTCATGTGCCTAAAAATTATGAACATGAACAAAGGATTGCAGGACTTGAACCTTCAATCATAAACTCTTCAGATCTGAAACTAAGGCCAGTACCTGAAGGCACTTGTATCAGAAAAGCCCCCATGAAGTCAATGGGGCTTTGTTGGTACAAATGTATTTAAGATCATGCCCTTTGCAATGATTAAAGCAACAAAAAGTTTCTACACAAATGATTTATTGCTTATGGGTCTGTTAGGAAATTTCTCTAGGTTTCTCAGGTCTGAAAGGGCTATTACCAGGGGAATAGCCTACCATGGAACGAGGGGGCTTAGTTGACACCAGGCTCAGACTCTGAGGGGTCTTTTACAAGAAGCCTGAGAATTGACTTTCAGACTGGGAGGGGGAAGGAAGCGTAATCCACAACATCTGCTCTGAAAATGTTGTAGTGGTGCTCTGGCCTCTGAAGAGTAGGATGGGATGGAGTACTGTCCTCACCCACTCTTAAAACTTCCTGTGGTGGTGCGGCCTTTCTGGGTATGCCCTATCGCTTCCCTGGAGGACCCCCCCCCCAGAAACAAGGGAGGGAGGGGTACTTTAGAGGTAATATGTTGGCATGTTGATACTCCCTGAACTTTAGAGTATCGGACTTGTAATGAGGGACTAATTTGGTTCTAAGTAGCAGTCTGGCAGAAACAAAATACGTATAGACTATTAATAGAGATACTTCCACAGAAGCTGTGACCTTTATGCCTCAGCCTGGGCTTATGATCCTCTATCTTTTGCTGTAATGATTTACTCAGTTGTGACTTCTTTTCTGTGTGTGTTGTTGTTTTTTTCCTGTGTGTGTGTTGTTGTTTTCTGTTGTGACTTCTTTTCTTTTTTTCAGTTGTCTGTTTTTTTCCTGTCAAAATTATGAGCCATGAACTGCAAAGCAACTGTTTATTAGTAACAGTAATGCAAACCAATACTGCAGTGCATATGGTTTACTGGTAAAATATAGAGGGGGGCAGAAGGCAGTTTATGAAGCAGACTGAGTAATAATGGTCTTACCCCCAAACACAAATTCATCATCAGCAGCTACCAATCTTATTTAGTTGAAGGACTGACGTGAAGATGGGGATAGCAGCTGTCCAAAGATAAGTGTTAGAACATCTAAATACAACACAATACATGTGACACTGATAGTAGGCAATATGTGAAACATGGTGGAATAATACGTGGATCAGCTGAAGTGGTCAAAAAGGGTATTTCCTGAAGGCTGCTTTCTATGCATCAAAGTTCAGCATTCAACCAAATAGATTTGCAGTCTCATGAGCTATTTGCAAATACTTTACAGAAACACGTTCACAAGCATAACCAAGAGGAGAGACTTCTTGCTCTTTTGGATTTTATTTGCCAAGCTATAGGTTAATGAAAAGTATTGGTCAGTAGTATAAACTACTTTGGTTGTTAATGTCATGGAAACTAGGATGTGTTGGACCCAAACCTGAGAGCAAGAAGAGATAAAGCAGCTAAGATGATAACTTTTATGGGAACAACTTCTGTTAGTGTACGCGAGCTTCTGAACTTCATAAAACTTGTACCTTCCTCAAGAAGAGTCCTGTGTATCTTGAAAGATCTCATACACAGATCAACTTCTCTTCGAGTCTTTGGGCTCTTACATATTTTGTTAATAGAAATAATTAAAACAGTGTTTCCCAAATGGGGTTGCATCATCTGCAGATGGAGTCACTATTCCAACTAATTGATAATATACTTTCTATGTCTTTGTTGCTATCTGGGGGCAGAGGGGAAAGGAGAGAGGGGGTGCAGCACAAGACTATGTTAAGTCTCAAAGTGGTGTCAGTCAGGTAAAAAGCTTGGGACCAATGGAATTATCACCCGAGACTCAGGAAAGTAAGTCTACATTTGTGTAATTACATGTCTTTCCCCCAAGGCACCTCTGCTTGCCGTGAGGAAGAAGTTTTGGGGGGTACACACATTTATTCTACTTTACCCTCTCTCTTGCATTCTAAAAACACACACCAAAGAGCACATGTACCAAAATACAGATATGCAGGGCAAAACTCTTGCTCTCATTTGCAGCACCATAAATCTATGTAACGCTACTAAAGATGAAAGAAACGCCCCCCAAAATGGGCAAACCCATCAAATATACACTACGCAAACCGAACGTGGTGGCTTGGGTAACAGTTAAAATACATTTACGTTCCATCAGGTATCCGCTTAGGTCTTTCCAGTTTTGGCAATCTCAGTATTTTGGTTACATTGTTTCAGAAATATTAGCACTATTACACATACAGAATTGCTGAAAATGGCATAGTCGAAATGCCACCCCTGCCTCCGCTGAAAAACCTGAAACAGAATACCTGAAAAAGTAAATAGATGGAAATGCAGGTACCCACTTTGTGGTTATGGGTAACCAAAAGGGTGACCCAGACATGTGAATACCACCTATGAATAATAAACCACACTACCTCTTTCAGCTCTACACACCAGTGGTGGACTGGCCATATGGCAGTTTTGCCAGAGGCGCTGGTACTGTTGGGGGCTGTTCTCCCTCACCCCCATTTAAAAGTGAATGGTTATGGGTTTGTTTGTTTTTGTCAATATTGCATTTTTCCGGACAATGGGGGCCAGGTTACTGAAAATGTCAGAACTGACTTTAGGTCCCAGTCCAAAATGGCAGAACTGACTTTAAATCCCAGTCCACCACTGCTACACAGTACTGAGTTCAAAAGGTGTGATTTCAGATTTGCATCAGTGTAATCAAGAACAGAATTTGGGCTACAGAAGGCAGGACACAAGAAATCTGGAGATGGGGAAAACCAAACTCAATTACAATTTGTTGGTCCTGAGCACCTCACTCATGAGAACGCAAACTGAAATTTTATTGTGATTATGCTGTTTTATTTATATCATTTTATTATAAGTCGCCCCGAGCCACCTGTGCTGGAGTTGGGCGGGGTATTAAATTGTTCAAATAAATTAATAAATCAGTGGGGCTACTTGCATCTGTTTCAAGATTGCCACTTGAAATTTTAATCCCATTTCTTGTGTTTGGTGAAGAAACGGGTTTATAAAGCCGACCAATGGCCAACTTTTCTGAAATGCCCAAGGTCTCATTGTCTTTCTGTGGTGCCCAAATTACACTGAAGCAACTAAGGCTGCTTGCCCACATTACTGAAATACCTGAGAGTTAGAAACTCACTGTGTTCTTTGAACTCACGTGTGTTTTGTGACGGGAAGCTGCACACATTAGCTGACTCGCAGATATTTGCAGGTCACATGGTTAGTGAACATCCATCAATGAAACTTCCTTATTTGTACCCATGGTACCCAAAGATCTGAGAGTTTGGGAGCAGAGGAAACCCCTCCCTCCTCCTTTCTCTGTATCCCTTGCGAGAGTTCATTTCCTGTCACGTGACTCCCCAGGCTTCAGAGTAGCTCGCTTTCTCCAGGAGATCAGGAAAGGGATTGTAATCGGCTTCCTCTTGTCTCTCCCGCCTGTGGTCTCTATGGTTAAAATGGCCACAGGAGGACTGGAAGACAAATCTCATGACGAGCAATGAATGCATATGTTTCGGCCACCTTGCGTAAGACAAAATCTCACTGACTTATAACACCCGTGAGCAACAGGGCAAGATTTTCAGCCTTAAAACTCACGTGTTTGAGCATATCGTGGATTTTAACAGACTAAAGGCATATTTCAAACAAACTGTTAAATTGGTTTCATAATCCCATAACTCACTTTACTTTGGAATAAGTCACACATCACGTAACCTAAACAAAAGAATTCTATGACATAACAGCCCCCTGGGTACTATGCTTTTACGTTTGGGTATTATAGGGTTAATATGTTCTATAAGCTTCTGTTCAGTCTAGCAGTCTTTCCCTCCAAAGAGGAATTCCTTGTGCAAGGTTTTCACAACCAAGGCGGGAACCTTGCAAGCTGCAAACTGAAACAGGGAAAAGAGCAGCCAATCAGGAGGTTTGGCATGTTGGACAGGGAAGTAAAAAGGGGGGAGATGAAGCAAGCCTGAAAAGTCAGGGATTGAGTTGCTGGACAGAAAGGCCGAAAAGGCTGCTGAGGCAGAGAGCAGAGGCTGACAGTAACTCTGAGCTACAGGTGCAGCTGTTCTCTAGGTAAGGGAGGTATTAAACACACATGAGACATATACTTGTGGAGCTATCTTAGAGAATCCTGAGGATAAGTTGCTCCTAGGCTTGTTAGACACAGGGGCTTCTATCTCTGCCATCAGAACTGACCTGATATCCCCCTCTGACATTTTCCCTGGTAGGGTGGTCCGGATCCAAGGAATTGTAGGTGACCCTTTTCCCATCAAGGTGGCTCGCTTACCCATTGAATGGAGAGGGGAAAAAAAGTTTTAGGGAGGTGGGAGTAATGAACAAAATATGGGTCCCTATGCTCAATGGAAGAGATAATGGGACCAAACCTCCCCATTGGTGTTGTAACACGCAGTCAGAGTAAAGCTGAAAGGGTGGAGGAAGAGATTGCCTCACCTAAAGCGGAGAGCCTGTCCTCTGATACCCCCTTGAGGGAGGAACTCGCCTCCCCAGGTAAGAGACAAGTTGGCAAGACACGAGTGGAAGAAGCAAACCCTGAAAGGAAGGAAGAACTTCTTGACTTGGTGACAAATGCTACAGGGGAGAGCTGCACTGTCACTAAAACAGGAAGGTGCTGTGTCAATAGACACAGAACCCTTAGATGACAGTGAGCTGCCCAAAGAGCAACGAGAGTGGTCTGATGAGGAGGTTGATGTGCAAGAGGAGAGCTTTGACCCAAGAGGCACTTGGGTTATCTTAGGAATTCAAACAGGAAACTCTCTGAGATCGTAGCCTGGAATCAGTAGACAAATGGCTTTTAAAGAGGAGGATGAGTTTACATAAGACCTCAGAGAACAAGTGGTCTGGGATCGAGGAAGGTTATACAGACTATGGCTGCCTAACGGAAGAGGGGTTCCCTGAGAGCCCATAAAACAATTATACCCCAAAGGTATAGAAAGCAACTAATGGAGCTAGCTCACAACGTACCTTGTGCAAGGCATCTGGGAGCTAACAAAACACACCAGAGGCTACTCAGAAACTTCTATTAGCCTAAGCTAGCTCAGGAGGCAACGGATTATTGTAAATCTTGCAAGAGTTGCCAGAGGGTAGGTAAAAGTGGCAGCAAACATAAGGCGCCTTTACAGCTCCTACCCATCATTTCTGAAGTCTTCCAACAAGTAGGCATCGACATTGTGGGTCCATTTGCCAAGCCTACTCAAAGAGGAAAAAAGTTTATACTGACATTGGTGAACTTTGCAACCAGGTATCCGGAAGCGGTGGCACTGTCATCCACGGAGGCACCTGTCATTGCAGAAGCGCTGACAAAAATATTATGTAGACTGGGTTTCTCCTCAGAAATCCTTACAGACAGGGGGAGAAACTTTTTGTCAGGTATCATGGAGTACGTATGGAAATGCTGTGGAGTAAAACACCTAAAGACAACAGCATATCACCCACAGTCTAATGGCCTAGTGGTTTTAATGGCATCTTTAAGGGAATGATTAAAACATATGTGAATTCAGATCCAAATGATTGGGATGAAAAGCTGCATCACTTGCTGTTCGCCTACAGAGAGGTACTCCAAGAGTCCACGGGGTTCTCACCCTTTGAACTTATGCTTGGAAGGAGGGTGAGGGGACCTCTGGATTTAGTTAAAGAAAATTGGGAAAGTGAAATGACCTCTGAGAAAGCTTCTGTGGTAGATCATCTTCTCAAGCTCAAAGAGAACCTGACAAGTATGATGGACTTGGTTAAAAATAATATGGTAAAAGCACAAACAAAGCAGGAGGCTTGGTATGACAAGATTGCTTGTGCTAGAACCTTTGTAAATAGGGGACCAAGTTACGGTGTTTATGCCTTTAAGGACCAACAAACTAAAAGCAGCTTGGGAAGGCCCTTACATCATACGAGGCAAACTAGATTATGTGACCTATGCTATTGATGTAGATTGGACTGGAAAGAAATCTAAAGTAATTCATGTCAACATGCTAAAACCCTTTCACAACAGGGAAGAAATGGTGCTGGAAGTAGAGGAGGTAGATACGGTGTCTGAGCAGGATGACTGTCCTGAACCGTTATTCCCTTGCTCAGAACCTGGAGGGTTTGAAGAACTGGTATTCCTTTCTGAGAGCCTTTCTTCTCAAAACAGGGAGAACCTCAGAAGTGTCCTGCAGCAGTTCCAGGGAGTTTTTTAATAAGCCAGGAAGAACTGATCTGGCTAAGCACAGCACTGACACGGGTTCCCATTCGTTCCCCTTCTTATAGGGTCAATGACAGATATAAAAAGAGAGGTGATGGAAATGCTGAAACTGATTCAGCCATCAGTAAGCCCCTGGTCATCACCAGTTGTGTTAGTGTCAAAGCCTGATGGTACTATCAGGTTTTGTGTGGACTACCGTAGATTGAATGCCATCACTAAACCAGATGTCTACCCTATGCCAATGGTAGATCTATTGGATCTATTAGGAGCTGCCAGAGTGATCGCCACGGTAGACTTGTGTAAGGGGTTCTGGCAGATGGCCTTGGACGAAGAGGCTATGGCCAAATCAGCTTTTGCAACACCGGAAGGGCTATATGAGTTTAGAGTTTTGCCCTTTGGCCTCCAAAATTCTCCTTCATCATTTCAGAGGCTGGTAAATGGGTTGCTCCAGGGACTACACTCCTTTGCCACAGCCTATATAGATGACTTGACACTGGCCAGATTTGGCATATTGCCCTCAGCCTTAACGAAATGCAGACTTGCTGGGCTTCCTCGCAATATGAGGACTTGCAGTTTTTGTCTGCATTCAGGGGTTGAATCGGTGTCACATATTTTACTTGACTGTAGTGTTTACAAGGATATCCGCTTGAAGTCCCTGGAGTCTATAATAGCTAACCTAGAGCCTTGTTCCCAACAACAAGTTATAATTTTTTTGTTGGGTGATTCTGTCCCAGAAATATCAGCTCAAGTGGCGAAATTTTGTGTGGCTGCAATTATTAGAAGGCGATTTGCTTTGGGGGGGTGGGGAGTTAAATTAATGTAACTTAATTTTAACTTATTTTAACTTTTATTTTATTTATTTTTTAGTTTCAGAATTTCATTTCCCTTGTATGTTTTGGTATATTTTGTTCATATGTGACAGCCTATGCCTATAACATTAAAGTTTA
Organism: Sphenodon punctatus; assembly: GCA_003113815.1. Classification (NCBI taxonomy): domain Eukaryota; kingdom Metazoa; phylum Chordata; class Lepidosauria; order Sphenodontia; family Sphenodontidae; genus Sphenodon; species Sphenodon punctatus. The sequence continues at coordinate 1,792,802 of QEPC01000531.1, forward strand.
CGATGATGATGATATAGAGGACATAGCTATCTTCAGCATGGACATGGAGTTCCATTTGGAACATATAAAGGCTGTACTGGGAGCCATCCAGCAAGCGGGGCTTACGATCAAACCTAGTAATGTCAGTTTGCCTTATCTGAGGTGGTATATCTAGGACAAAGTGGGGAGTGGAAATATCTCCCCCTTATGGGACAAAGTAGAAGCTATCAACAACTGGGAACAGCCTCAAACCAAGAAACAAATGAGGTCCTTCTTGGGAATGGCAAACCACTATAGGAGATTTGTTCCTAATTCTGGAGCTGTTGCTAGTCCTTTGCATGCCCTGACTCAAAAGAGAAAGTCAGACAAGGTGGTATGGACTTCTGGATGCCAAGAAGCTTTCATTAAATTAAAGGAAGCGTTAGCAACATATCCTGTCCTGAGAGCACCTGATTACAAAAGACGTTTTTATGTAGCCACTGATGCTTCAGAGATAGAGTTGGGCAGTACTTTTGCAAGAGTATGATGGAGTCAAACACACCATGGTTTATCTCAGTAGAAAACTCATACCAAGAGAACAAAACCTAGCCACCATACATAAAGAATGTTTGGCTATATTTTGGGCTTTAGAGAAGGTAAAACCTTTTGTGTTGGGACAAGAATTTACAATGGTTACTGTCAATTCATGCCTGCAGTGGCTCCAGACCATGAGGAATGTAAATTGCAGAGATGGATTTGGAAGCTGCAGGAATTTAATTTCAAGGTTGAGCACATACCTGGGTCTAAAAAACTGGTAGTGGATGCCCTGTCAAGGAGACCATCTGCTGTGGAGATCTCCTGAGAGGGATCTTGAACTTTACCTTATAGAATCAGATATATATGCAATCTGTAAGCTGTTAATTGTTGTTGGGTAATCATTTTGCATTCACCTGTAGATGCCTAAAGCCAACCTCGGCAAGGATGGCTTTATGCTAAAAATTAAGGGGGGGGGAGAGATGTGACATAACAGCCCTCTGGGTACTGGTTATTATAGGGTTAGTATGTTCTATAAGCTTCTGTTCAGTTTAGCAGACATTCCCTCCAAAGAGGAATTCCTTGTGCAAGGTTTCTGCAGCCAGGGCAGGAACCTTGCAAGCTGCAAACTGAAATTTATTATTTATTTATTTATTTAATCTCGCACCCTCCTTCTCATAGAGGGAAAGAGGGGAAAGAGCAGCCAATCAGGAGGCTTGGCATGTTGGACAGGGAAGTAAAAAGGGGGAAAGAGGAAGCAAGCCTGAAAAGCCAGGGAGTGAATTGCTGGACAGAATGGCTGAAAAGGTTGCTGAGGCAGGGAGCAGGGCCTGACAGTAAGGGCACTTTTAAACGAGCAGGTCACCATCATGCGACCTGCTCGCACGATATTTCAAAATCCCGCAAGGCGGTATTAGACGAGACAGACGTCTGGGATCATGCGCATAGAAGGTGGTCGTGCATTGTTTGCAGACTGCAAATTAAATACCTCACAATCGAGGTATTTAATTCGCGGTCTACAAACAATGCGCGGCTGCCTTCTATGAGCATGATCCCGGACTTCCGTCTCATCTAATCCCGAGATTTTGAAACGTTGTGTGACCACGGCCCACTCGTTTAAAAGCCGCCTAACTCTGGACTACAGACTGCAAGGTTGCTGGAGAAAGGGACCAGCACGGAGCCTAAAAGCAGCCTATTGCTGGGCTGCAAGTCCATACCAGTGAAGGAACTGGTGGAGGGACAGAGCACCTAAGGCTTCAAGGGAAGAAACCCTGCCGTTTATTCCAGGACAGTAACAACAAGAAGATCTAGCATCTGCCTTCTTATACCATCGGAAAGGCAAGTCATCCAACCCTGATTTGCCCAATAGGTTCTGGAACTTTTAAGTTAAAACCCTCCCCCGAGTTTAAGGGGAGCAGGACCCCATTTGCTTCAAGGGAGTACAAATAAAGAGTTCTTTTCTCTGTTTCATAATACTGAGTACTTGGGTCATTTTTGAAACCCCCACGCAGAGCTCCTCACGAGAAGCCTACTCAAAGAGGGGCACAGGTCTTACAGCTAGGGGGACTCCAGGTGGTCTGGCTGTATCTGAATCACGGGACTGATCCTTTCAGTCTGAGAAGGAACCTGGATGGTGGCAGCAAAGGGTTGTGAAGCCACTGGATGGGAGATCCGGGAGGCACTGGGTATTCTGTCACATATTCAGAATAGGAGTAGAAGTAAATAGTCCAGAAGAATTAATACACATTTCCTTTCACTTTTTAATGAAACATATCTGGTTATGAATGCTTTCTGTGTTTAGGTGGCAAATCTGGTATGGAAATCATACCAAAGTTGTGGTGTGCAAGTGCCTCTCCAACTGACAACTCTTTGGTTTCTCCTCAGAGGTGACTTCTCCCTGGGCAGCATTTCCTATCCTCATGTTGAAGGACTACATCAGGACCTACATAAGGCATCAAAGGATACATCTTGACTTGTGTTTTTCATTGCACGACAAATGGGAAATTGCTGAGGTACTACTTTATAAACAATTTATTTATTTCATTTACTTCATTCCATTTGTTAGCTGCCCCCTCATGCCTACGGCATCTCAGGGCGGCGTACAATATTATAAAACCCAATATAACAATAAAAAACAACAATAAATCAACCCCCAGCAATTTAAAAACATCACTAAAAACCAACCCCCGCCCCCCTACCCCCCCCCCTCCAAAGGCCTGGGTGAACAGCCAAGTCTTACAGACACGTCAAAAGGCCAACAGGCCTGGGGCCAGGCGAGCCTCCTCCGGGAGGGAATTCCATAACCGCGGCCCGGCCACTGAGAACGCCCTCTCCATTGTGGCCCCCCCGTCTTACACGGAGGACCTCCAGAAAGGCGCCCCCGGTGGACCAAAGGAATTGCTCCGAGGCGCGGAGGGCGAGGCGGTCCCTGAGATATGAGGGGCCCAGACCGTGCAGGGCTTTGTAAATCAATACTAACACCTTGAATCTGGCTCGGTACGCTATAGGCAGCCAGTGCAGAGCGCGGAGCACCAGTGTTATGTGCTCATGCCGCCCCGTCCCCATTAGGAGATGGGCCGCCGCGTTCTGCACTAGCTGCAGCCTCCGAACCAGAAACAAGGGAAGCCCCACATAGAGCGCATCATTGCAGTAGTCTAGCCTCGAGGTGATGAAGGCATGGATGAGAGTGTCCAGATCGGGCCTGGAGAGGTAAGGTCGAAGCCTCCATACTAGATACAGCTGGCAAAAGGCTGATGTAATTAAAGTGGAAACAATACCAAAGTAAGGTGTTTAATTAAACACAGGTTTAATTAAACTGCCTTTGTTAAATCCTTTTTCTCTGTTCACCAGAATGTGCCCAGACTGTCCAAGGTAGCCTTACTCCTCCCCTGGGCAGCCAGGCCACATGATGCAGTGCATTCTATAGCCAGTGGCTGCCAGATATCCCCCCTCCCTACCCCCGGATGGCGTTAAGAGCTGGCTGCTCTACGACGTGTCCTTGGAAAAGTTGAGGGTGTGTTGCTGAGCTTGTGAGGAGGGACTCTGCTTACGCTGGTGCTGTCACGTGTTGGTTGCAGCCATGTCATGGGCCAGATCTCTGTTGGGCCAGGGAAGAGAGACAAGGCAGGGTTCCAACTCCAGCCATGGCAGGAGCTCCGTGAGCGGCTCAACTGCCGAGCTTCCTCACGGCGGGGGCAGGCGGAAGAGGGATACCTCTCAGTACTGGTCCCACTATGTGGTAGCGGCAATTGCCCACCACAGGGCCACATGTGGATCTGGCCCCTGCAGCTTGTCTGGCTGCATCCATAGTGTGCAAAGCACTGGAAAGTGGCTTGCCAATGAATGCTCAGGTAGTGCTCTGTAGATAAGTTAAGGTAGTTGCAGCATTTTGCAACTTGAGAGCGATCAGTATGGTCAACCCTAGGTATAGTGTGTTACAGAAGTTAAGCTTAGGGGTGAGAAAGATGGGTGGGGACTGGGAACAGTATAGAGGCATTATTTTAGGATGATTTCTCCTCTTACCGTCTCTAATGATGATCAGAGCTGAATACTGCAGCTTTTCTTCAACTTAAATACCAAATTCACTCAAGTTGTATTTGTAGGAAGAGGTGTTCTCCACTTTTTACACATCTTTATTTCAAAGGTATTGAAAACAAAAAGGTTTGGAACATAACTCCTTGCCCTTTACCTCTAATGTGTAGACAAGACTTGCTATACTAGAGAGCACATTGTAAACACCTAAGTTAAGCTACAACAAGATCAACTGAAAACAAGACCTATAAGCTTCCCTTCCGTTCCTTCATCTGCTCTTACAATTCCCCTCCTTTCTGTCTGGGACATGCAGCAGCAACTTGCATCATCTTCCAAAAAGTCGTATCTGGGTGTTGCATGGCCTGAGAAGAGGCTGTAGCATGGAAGGTGCTGAAGTTCAACCCCAAAACAGTAATCTTGTGGAGTCCCCAGGATCTGGCAGAGCTCCACAGGGCAGTCACATAGCTATCTCTGGAGCTCCAGCATACAGAGGAGATAGGTCAAAGTTGCCTACCCCAGTTCAGCCAGTCTGCACTAGCTCCACTTTGGTAGCACTCCTAATGTAAACTACACACACAGAATTCTCTCTCTAAGGCCACTTTTAGAAAAACAGCCAGATCGAAAAGTTACGCAGAGGGCTTTTAGACAGGCTGTAAGTCGCTGGCTGTCATTGAAATCACAGCTTGCGCGTTATTTTTAGAAGTGCATTTGAAAAACCTTGATATTGAGGTTTTTCAATGCGCTGTATCTGGCCGCTTATATAAAAATGGCCTAAAGCATTTTCAAAGTTCCATTGCTGAGGAAGACTATGGGTACTTTTAGACAGATGGCTGCCCTGGTGCTTGCCACACCAACCCGCTTCACCCCTGGGTTGGCTGGTCCATTTAAAAGTGCCCTGCCAGATGTGGAAGCAGAGCAGGCTGTGCCTGCTCTGGGGCACCCCCCCACTTGAAGTGCTCTGGAACTTCCTGGAGCACCACCTGCAGAGCAGGCTGGCCAAACCTGGGGCACTGGCCTGAAGCAGAGCTTCTCTGTCTTCTTGGGGGACCCACACTGCAGCTTTGCTTTTGGCCAGCCATTGCCCCAGGCAACACCATAGAGTCCTATGGAGCCAGGGGGGTGGGGGGAAGACTCCGTGTGGGTGAATCACGGCCTGGAGAAAATGCCAGGTCCATCTAAAACGGACCCAGGCAGGACTACAAGTGGGTGGATGTGAGGGTGCACCCCCGGAGCAGCTCCGGGGTCAGATAGCCTCCACATCCATCTGTTTACACCTATTAATCCTGCCGAGCTCCTACATTCTTGGATCAGCTCCCGTGCTTCGTAGAGCAATCCTAGATCATCACAGGGAAGGTAAAAAGAGAAATCAGTCTAGAACGACGTCTTCAGTCCCACATCTTGTGGGCTGTGCTTTTTTCAAACTCCCTAGTTTCTTTTATTTATTTATCATATAGTTAACTGGCCATTCTTAGATATGGAATTCAGTACATCCAAGCTGCTATCCTAGAAGACTTCAATGATCTGTGTCATGATGTAAACCTAGTCACAATTGCTTCTGTAACTAGCCAATCCAACAGACCAAATTTGAGTAACACTCTAAATTCCAGTCACCTGGCCAATTAAGTGCCAGCCTCTGACCTCCCAGCCTTCCTGGTCCTTGCTTACCATAACATCTATGCGTGACCCAAAAAACAATTCTAAGAGTAATGTTACAAAAAGAAGAATTAGGCAGCTACTTGAATTATGGTGTAATTTGTACTTTTGGCAAGGTTCCGTGTACTGTGCGAATAATACAAGCAAATAATCAAGCAGGCCTAAATAACAATGGGTTAAAACAGACAAGCACCCCCTCCACCCCCCATGCATTACCCACATGTTACCCACTGGTTACCAAAGGCTAAATATTACAATGACTGAAAATAAATTATTTCATGGTTAAATGCAATCCCTCCTAGACCCTCCCACAGCACTGGCTGTTTGTCTAGTCTTTACATTTTAGCTGGAAATAGAAAAATTCCAAGGAGCATGATCTGAACATGACCAGACTGTGAATTTATTTTCTGAACTGTGTTACATCCTTAATTCTCAGTGGTTGGAAGGAGAATTAAAGTCAGTTTTCACTTCCCTCCACTTCTGGTTCAAGTAAGGTCTCTTCCTAATATGGTCATAACAGCCAATCAATTTTCTTTGCCTTGCCTTTTGCACCTTTCTAGCACAAAAGCCAGATGGCTCAGTCTGGCTGTCTACTGCTAAATTTACTGGGGTGGGGAGCAGAGAAAAGTTAAACTACATTGGATTAACAATGAAAATGATGATCAGCATAATGAGATAATTTTATTACCTTTGTGTTGTAAGCAATTTAGCCTTGATTGTTACTGATCTTTGGTGATGCTGATCATGACTGAAACACAGTGCAATGCTAAAAGAGTGCTCACGTATTAAACATTTGATGTTATTTCAGTGCAGATTCACAAATGAACCAAACAGCTTTACACTGTTTCTTTTCATGCTTCAGTGAATGTAATTTATAGCTCAGTTACCAACATTTAGCAAATCATTCCTATTTTGTGCTGGGAATATATATATATATTTATTTTTTTAAAAATTAGACAGTACGCACACAAATTATTATTATTGATAGAGCACCCTAATGCATCATTGGAGCTTTACAGAAAGACAAATTCCATGCTCCAAAGAGCTGGCAGTGCAATTAAACAATACACAACCAGAGGGCAAAAATCAGCGAATAGATATGTAAAATATTTCAATGCGGGAGAAATCTGTGAAAAGAGGCTTGTACCATGAACATTGTTTTCGTGGTTCCCCTCCTTTAAAACATTGTTCCCTGACCTGTCCAAGGCTTCTAAAACAATACTTCCTGTATGTCAATGACACACAACTCTATTTTCCCACTACTAACCTCTCCCCCTTGTATCATTAACTGTCTCTCTGACATCTCTACCTGGATGTCTCACCAGAAACGCAAAGTCAACATGTCCAAGAATGAAGTCCTCATCTTCTCCCCACCCCAAACCAGGCTCTGCCTTTTCAGTAGACTGCTACGGCCGGTCATTTCTCCTGCATAATACTACTAAAATCCAGCCCTTCCTTACCACCAAGACCACCACATTCTCCAGGCTCTGGAGCGGCCCCTGCGGTCAGCCGGGGGGGCCTTCTTGAAGGTACCCCGGGGGTCACTCTGAAGAGGGCCGTTCTTGGTGGCCGCACCTAGGCTGTGGAACTCCCTCCTGGCGGAGGCCTAATTGGCTCCGGACCTCCCCACCTTCTGATGAAGATGCAAGATCTGGCTGTTCCACCAGGCATTTTGTGAGGGAGATGGGTGGGTGCTGATTATTCCCCCCAATTTTAGTTTAATTTTAATGTAGCATTTTGATCTATTTTTACTAGTGTGTTTTTGTAGTTTGTGTTTATATTGTTAGCTGCCTCAAGCTGCTGGGAGGCAGAAGAGGCGGGATATAAATATTTAAATAAATAAATAGTGTAACTTTGGGTGAAAACAGACATGACGCTAACCACCCTTTAACCATCCTTTGTGGTCATTTATGCATGTTGCAGGGCTGCATAGGGCACCAATATAGCCCTGCAACATGCATAAATAACCAAGGGTGGTTAAAGGGTGGTTAGCATCATGTCTGTTTTCACCCTTTGTCTTTCCTTATGTGCCCCTCTGCTTGTCTCCCCTCCCTTTGTTCATTCTAGATTGTAGGCCCCTCAGGGCAGAGACCAGTCAGGCACACTGCTGGTGCTATATAAATAATAATCATAGAACTTCTTTCATACCAGAGCTACTCTTTGCATGCGAAAACCTAAACACTGGCCTTTCCTCTTTTTCTAGTTGACTGTCGCAGAACCAAAAACTCTACACAGAAAGAGATGGCGTTCCAGATTCCTACCTTAGTTAAAGGAGCTGGAGTCTGCAAAGCTGCGGAGGCAGTACTAACTATGTTGATGTATCACAACCCAATTTATCCTTATTGCTATTTGCGTTCAAGGTTTGTGTACAGCAAGAGAATATTCAGCCATTACAAATGCTTAGCTTGCACAAATTTTCTGCAATATTTCATTTTGAGTGCATGAGCTGACAGGCTTCCCAGTTAATTTGTTCAGACAGCCTACCCTCATTGTTTAGGCGTGCTCTGTTGTTTCATTTCTACGTGACAGGGAACAGCTTCCAACAAAAAATTAAATGCAAAATCCACCTTGATTACACCACTGACTAGTTTTTAACCTGGCAGCACAGAGTCTTGCAGACATGAGAGATAATTTCCATGTCTACAGAGCAAAAATGGAGTTTGGGATTTGGGTCTATTTAGTAAAGGATTAAGGCCACCAAGTATTTCAGCTAGGATATCAGGCTGTTCAGTAAATGTAACCCAGGCACTTAGAATTTCTGAAGATGTAACATCTTACAGCAGTTGATATGTAGCAGGCACTAGGGTTTTTTATTAAGTCTCGAGAACAATGGACTGACACCATCTTCATAAACTATTGTTGGCTTCTAAATATAGTTTGGCTAACATTAAAAAAAAAATTAAAAAGTTTTCCATGAAGAGTCACCCCTTGAAATTGTCTTAAAAATTCCTGGAGGATTGTGTCTTTCAAAAGTCTCTGTTGCTGAATGCTGAGCACTGCTCCTTTCGGTGGGATCATCAACTATTAAAAAACTTTACCCTCTCCCTTAGTCCACACTTCTGTGTGATCTTGTTTTGGGGAAGGCAAGTAACTATCTGTCCTAATACTTAATTAGTTAGGCTATAAACAGGCCCTTGAATTGAAAATGAAAGCCCCAGACGGTTGGAATGACTTAAGCAAGTTTTAATAATGTGCCTTAATGCAGTAGGCCTTGAAATTTGTTTAAATCCATATTTTTCCATTATGGTTAATTGAGTGGATAATATTTTACAGCATAAAATATTATCTTTGCTCCAGCTTCTTAAAAGGACCAACCACTGTCTCTCTTTAAAGGCCAGCACACACCCTTCTGCTTGTGCTCCGTACAGTCTTCCACAACCCTTTATTAATGTGTTTTTCCTTAAATGCTGTTCAGTGGCTGCCACAGCTGAGCTGCTCTGCACAGATTTTCTGCTCAGTATGGGGGGGAGGGGGTGTTAATTATACAGAGAGATGGAGACAGGCCAGACAGCCCCTCTGGTGAACTGTCTCATGCATGCACAGCCTACTTCCTGCTGTTTTGCAGCTACAGGGATCACCTGTTGGTCTTGGCATTCATCCAAGCTGGGGCCTAACGGAAATGACAGAATCAGCTAGAAATGAGAGCCAGCTCATATTCCAGCTACCCAAATGAGGGAAATACAAAAACAGATGATTGCAATGTGACCTAGCTGTTGCAAACAGGAGCCAAATCGCAGAGGAGAAAACGTAGAGGGATTTTTTAATTTTTTTTTTCATTTTTAAAGAGAAAGTTCTGCTTAAACTAGCTGTCTGTATTTGCTGCTGTGCCTCTCTTTCATTTAAGATTCATTTAAGCATTAGATTTTTTTTCTCCACATTAATGACTGCCTAAAGAAAAGAGTTCTCCCTCTCTTGCCGTTGTTATTTGGGACGACTGAAGTACCTAACCCTAAATCAGATGATAAATACTGAGACACTTTAAATGGGGGCATGGGGGAGAGAACTGTATTGTTTAAACAAAATCCCTCTTCCCCCCTGTAATGCCTGGTGGACACAAGTAGCTTAAAGCAAGTTGAAAAAATTGCAACTTGAGCTAATCTTTTCCTCCCACAAACAAATCCTCCCACCTACTATTTGTGTAGAATTGACAGATGCCCCTAAATTTGAGGGATGTCCTTTATTTCACAGGCCCACAACTCCAAGTCTATGATAGATGTTCTTCGTATCTCCAAACAACATGCTGGACCTTCCCTTGTTTCAAAACCCCAGAGCTTCTTGGGACATCCCTTATTTCAGAAAACTACAAATCTCCATAGCATTCCTTATTTTTGAAATTTTGATCTGGCAACTGTAGGTCTGGGCAAAATTCCCCCATGTGCAGTGGGGCCAGCATAAGGTCTTAGTGCCATCACAGTTTTAACCTTCTAGACCAGAGGTGGGCAAATCGTGGCTCAAATCCATGTTTAGCTCTTGAGCACCTGTACTGCGACTCTCACAAGAAGTGGCTGCCTGTGGATGTATCCATGGAGCTCCCTCAGAAGCGAGAGAAGTCAAGCCATCGTTTTGGCCATCAGAGCAGGGGAAGCATACCCCTGTGCTTCTATTGCTGCTGGCCAAACCCACCAGACCAGAGCTTTGACATGAGATGTGACTTGGGGAAAGCAGCGCCATCTCATCTCTGGGAATGGGAGAAGCAACTGATGTTGAGTGTTGTGGCGATATGAAAATTTTGGTATACGGCTCTTAGGCTTGGGAACTTTGCCCACCCCTGTTCTAGACAAAAAAGCAGATTAATGGTAATCCTAACATAAAAATAATTTATAGCTACCAAAAATAAAGGTAACACGTACTTAACCCTATTTTCCTGGCATACAGAATAGGATATTGCTTTAAAATAAAGCCTTGGCCTGACCTATTTTTGGGACCGTCTCACCCTCTGGGTCCGGGATCAGCACCTGCGGTCATCGGGGGTTGCTCTCCTCGAGGTCCCCCGAGTCTGCTGGGTGGCACTGGCCACAATGGGGAGGACCTTCTCGATGACTGCTCCACGGCTGTGGAACTCCCTGCCAGTAGAAGCCCGTCTGGCCCCGGATCTCCCCTTTTTTCAACACTGTTGTAAAACGTGGCTGTTCCGCCTGGTTTTGGATGGGGAGGCTGGGGGCAATGGGTTAGGGTAGTTAGGGATATTTTAATTCCTCCTTGTTTTGACTGTTTTAAGTGTTTTTATTATTGTTTGTGAGCCGCCCAGAGCTGCCTGTGGCAGGATGAGCGGGGTAAATTTTAAAAACAAACAAACAAATAAAATGTACTTCTGAAGATAGATGTTTTCAAATGAAATCTGGTGTGCTCTTTAGTAGGGATAGATACTCACATACTTTGGGGCCCTCCACCTAGCCATCTACTACTCCAACACACAGCAGCCCCTGGTTGGACCCACACCAGCTGCCTGAAGTTGGAGCACAATCCAACACTCCACTCGTCTGCTCCATGCTGCCATGCCTTCCATCATGTGGAGAGATTCTCTTGAACCCTTCACTATAACTAATGTGGGAATCTCTCTCTGAGAGCCGGGGGGGAGGGGGGAGAGCTCTCTCACAGAGAGAGAGAGAGAGAGAGAGAGAAATAAAAAACAGATGATGACAGAAGGAGAGGCTGGAAGGAAAGTAGGCTGAGATGCTCCAGGGTACTGCACTACTTCTCCAGCTCAGCTGTGGCAGTAGCCATGCGAGCTCTGGAATCCCACAGCAGTGTCACTCAGATTAGGCAGATGCGGAGAAAAACACACAGACCATGTGTGTAAGCAACCCTGGGCTGCAGTCTAGTCATTGTAACGTTTCATTCAGCCCTGTTCTTCAGAACTTATTTTCAGCCAAATCAGCAGTATTCTTGATATTTATAATTTTGAGTGCAATTTCACTGACTCCAATGGAAACATGCTATGATATAATAAATGCACTCTCTGGTAATGGTGGAGCAGACCTAAAAAGTACCCCTGAGACGTGCCCCCCATGGGTATTAAAAAAAAATTATAACAGGAAAGTAAAAATGAATTCTTGAAGAGAAATTTTGGCCTTTAAACTGCAGCACGTCTCCTTTCCCTCCTCTGCATTCGCACGTTGCTTCTGGCAGCTAGGCAGGTAACCAGAAGCAAAAGCCTAGGATTGGGAGCAAGCAGGGCTTCATTTGCACAATATGAATTATTCAAGAGCCCCTGAATTCTGCACCTGCACAGAGGCAGGAAGCTTGCAAAAAATGATCATTACTCTTCTCCTGGATATACACAACCTCAAAGTTCAGATACATACTGCTCAGCTACTTTGTGCTGCAAACTAAGGGTTTCAGCTTTTGTGTTAACCAGGGAGAAGAAAAACCTCAGTATCAAAAATCTTCTCAAACAAATTATAGCATTCATGGTAAATCTGCTATCCAGATCAGAGCACAGGCACAGAAAGCTAAGTCTGTGTACCATAAAATGTGGGCACCAGCTATTCTACTTAGCATTTACCCAGCTGTTCCAGACAGTAATTTATATTTTAACTAGCTCAGGGCTGCACGTTTCACTTGCTAACTTGACCACCAATATTTCTAAGTTTTGTATTTTCTTAAACCTTAAATAAATTCTTCCTCTTGACAGACGGGCAAATCAAGGGCACTAGCAGTTTAATATTTGATATGCCCTCTACCAGGAAGACTAGTAAGACTGGATAAGACTAATAAGACAAGAAAATTGGCTTAGTAAATGCATAGGTCTTTTCGTTCAACTACTATGATCTCTGCAGAAGAATAAATGACAGTGACTCACAAATGCGAATACGGCCAATAGTCAGCTCTAATGTTAGGCCACATATATTGACATCTGCTAAGTCGGATTTCAAAAACAAATTAATATTAAGAATGAATTCATGTACATATGACTTTACTTTTATTTAAGTGTGTGAAGTATTACAGATCTAAAGCACAGAATAAATTCTGAGTCACATCTACAATTACTATTAACATCTTGTTGTACATCTGTAAGGCTTGTTCTTTAACATACTATAAACCAACAATGCCTTTGGTTAAAAAGATACACTCACTAATCAAAGGCAGCTAAGCATCTCGCTTTGATTGGTTCAGTAAAAGAGATCTGCAACAACTGATAATGAAACCCTTGTAATCCCCTGTTGCAATGGAACAAGTCAAACACTTGTGTTAAGCATATCCAGGATGCTACAGTCAGAGGTGTAGATACTAGCTAGACAGGAATGGAGGCCTTCGATTTCCCTCCTGGTGGCAGGGAATGCAGCCACGCCAAGAAGTGAGGCCCCCAGAGTGCAGCAGCCCATCTCACCCCTATTCTAGCTACACCTTTGCAGTCAATCCTTATCAAACCTGCCCTCTCCTACTCCTTCCTGTGCCTAAATATGTACAATTCAGGCCTCCTTTTAATTCAGAATGCATGACAGGTCTTACATTGCCACTATCTCATTCCTCTCCAACAATAGGGGTCTCAAAAATTATTTTAAATCAGGCATGTAAATAGGTCTTATTCTCTGATGCTCTTTCATTCAGCATCATTAATCCTCAGCATGAAATCAATAGGCTTAAAATGTTTAATCACATCAAAATGCAACATACAAATCCACAAATGACTTCTGTGCACTGCGGCTGGAGATGAATAGTCTATAAAGTTAAGAGAGGCTGTCTTCTCATCAAGCAAACCCAAAATAAGACTTTCATGGAAACGGATTCTCTCTCACTCGATATCTGCCATCAAGCAAAGGTGGTCATTATAAAGGTGAAAAGTGTGATTGCTTATTTGCATAGTCATTGCTTCCACTGCTATCATATCACATGGTTCTCCTGTAAAGGTCCTGTATTTGTTACGGAGTAGCTACTCAGCACCACACAGTGTTTTAGGGATTTTTATTCTGTTGTGATAAGGAGGCCATAGAGTTTCTTGCAAGCTCAGTACAAGGAAAAATAAATTTAGCCACTCTTAAGGCAGCTAGCATGCCTCCATGCTCATTACAAAGCTAAATGTATGAGAATTCACCCAGATGCATATCCTCAAACAGGAGGAAAAATGAGTTTTATGAGCTAAAGTTGCCAAAATCGCAATGTGTACTCAAAGAGCCCCTGAACAGATTTCTGATGTGGAAGATGCATAGACGTTGGGATACAAGTACATTGCTGGCTCTGTATAGATAATAAAATAATAATAATAATAAATAATAATAATAATAATAATAATAATACAGACAGCGAGAGTGCAGCTAGTTCCATCCTGGGGTGATAAAAGGGCCGAAGGAGGAAAACAGGAAAGAAAAGTAAAGAGGAGGAGACTTTATATCCGATCTCAATAATTAAGGTTGCAAGATTAAAAGATGAAGAAAATCTTGGATTAAAAAAAACCAAGGAGGAAATTCATGCACATGAGACTTTAAAGTTCAGTGAGAGCAAGGCTAATAATGTGGAAACTAATATTCCACATCTCCAGTGTAGTAAATTATTCTCCTACTCTGGCTGACTGAAGGAATGAAGACTTTTCAGGAGGCCTGGCTCATCTCTACTGAGGTGTGCTGCACTTCAGCTATTTTGAGCCTCAGCAAGCATTCCCGTAGGACATCATGCAGTTACTCCCACTGGCAGAAAGGATTATGCTCTGAATTTTATGGAGAAAAAAATCTGGAGTTTAGGGAATTATTTTAAATTGGTAATTCACAGGAGGGTATGGCCTGAGATATTGTGGCCCCCATGCTGGCCCCAGACAAATTCACATTCCATCAAGCGGTGCTGTTTCCACCTTCTTCTCCTCCCAGAGATGCTGTTTCTGTTTGGTCCCTCCCAGAGACACCTTCTCCTCCCCTCACCCTAACTGGAACCAATCCTGGCCTCCTGTCACACCAACTGCGTGTTGGCAACAGACATACAGGGTAAAAACAGATGTGATTCTGGCCTAGAACCCCCTTGCACATGTAAATATGCACCGCCAGATGTTAACCCAGGATTGCCCCGGGGAGTGTTGGAGGCTGGCTGGGGTTGTGACCTCGGCAAACCTCTGAGGCGACAACCCAGGCTAAGGGCTGCCCATGTGGACCAAAGCAGGCTAGCGTGTCTGTTGCAGTATACCATACCCAACCCAGGCTTGTGGCCGCCATGGCCTGCTGCCATAGCTGCATCTCATTAGCCTCCCTGGCTGTCCGTCATGGCATGACGCTGGGAGCAGTGCATGGTTGAGGCCACCCACCTGCCCTGGTGTTACCCAGCAGATGTGGGTGGCGGGACTGCTCCCCAGCCGCAGGCACGTCAGTTCGGTGCCCTGACCCGGCCTAAGTCATCTGTGATTTTCTGCTCCTGGGTGGCACAAGGCGCAGTCCCATCAACTGCACATCTATTTTTACCCACAGTAAGGCAACTGTGAAGTGTGTTTATTGTGCCATAAGCAACAACTGAACCAATCATGATTTCTCCTCTTCCAGGAAAGACTAGAAGTTGTTTTATGCATACATACATATAAAAAGACACTTTAGGCTATTTATATCATAATGCCTTGACTGTCTGTCCCTAGCTGCACTAATTTTTCATTGCCTTGCGTAAGCTAATAAAAATAATAATTAAAAAAACCAGAAGTAACTCTAAAACAGGGGTGTTGACTTTTTCTCTCCCTCGTGCCACTTTGCAAATGAGTACAAGTTCTGTGGGCCAGATAGGAGATGGGGGCAAGAATGATTAAGGTCTGTGTTCAGGATGGAGAAAAGAAAGGGGTGCGTGGTTCAGATTATAAATCTATGTCATTAATTCATCCTTTGTCCTTGACTGCATGCCCTCATCTCTACATCCTTCCCCTGAGCTCACTTTTTCATGCTTGAGGGTAGAGGGACTGGATCCACAGACATGATCCAGGAATTGGAAAGGGGACAAATAAAAAAACAACAGCTGGGCCATATTTGGCCCAAAGACCGAAGGGTCCCCACCTACGCTCTAAAGTATGCAATGAGGGCATCCAAAATTTGGCATTCAGAAGATCTTCCCTGTGGAAGAGCTTTGAACAGCACGTACCATATTATTCAAACAAGGAAATTCTTCTCTAGAAATACTTTTCATATGGTCCAAACTAGGCCAGTTAACAATGCGTCACTTGCTAGCTTTACAGAGATTGAGGCTCACCCTCAATTCATTTCAGAGGGTTCAGAGAGAGAGACTCAAAATGGTCTGTTTTGCACTTGCAGCTTAGCCACTGAAGATGAATTGCAGGAGCAACCTGAGGCTCTGCACCCGTAACTACCCAACAGCTTCAGTAAGAAGTGCAAAAGTATACCGCAGAATGCCAAAATGTAATTAAAAACTGATATCATTAGAACCACCTCTTCTAATTAGCCATGCAAATGGCTATTGAAAAAAGGCCACATTTTTGCCCATTAGTCATACCAAAACCAAGGTGAAAATGGTGTCCAACACGATAATTCAGACCAAGAAAATCATCCAGCTTCACAGTAGCTTGACCCTAACATACTCCCAAAGGCAGCTCTACAGCTGCCAGCTAGAGAGCCAGCCAAGAAGCTAGCAGAAGCAGAAGCCAAGAAGTCAGCAACAGACCCACTTGCCAATGTGGGAAGTTATATTCCAGAATCTGGCATCTGGGTTCTGCAGCTGTCATGCACATCCCATCTGCCCAAAGCAGAGGACTGTGTCACTAATGGAGAAGCAGGAATAAAAGGGGCACAGGAGCAAAAGAAGAACGGACCACTGCACACAGAACAAACATGAACCCTCTGGGAACTTTTTAAGAGTACGAATAGCACCATTTTAATACACTGGATTGGGAAAGGTCTTTGAAAGTCTGGAATATGAGATGATGCTTCTACTCATCATGACGTATCTGTCCTGTCAGCAAAACAACACACAGAACCTGACCTTGATGCCACTGAAATCAATGTGAGTTTTTAAAAAATCTCAATAGGAAAAGGACAGAACCCTTGATTATTATGTACATGAAAAGATTTTCTTATTTATTTAAATGTTTATGCTGCCCTATCCCAAGGGCTCAGGGAATAGTACATCATATATTATAATTAAAAATACACAAATAAAATCCAATTAAAATCTCCCACTCCAAGGCTCCCAAGCCTACCAAATGTGGGCACCTTGTGCAATCTTCCTTATTGCACTAGTAATCTGTGCAAGCCCAACATTTACACTCAAAAATAAAGACCAATACCCAAGCCTGTGCTGAACTACACATCCAGACGGTTGCAGTCTTCACATGCAGGATAAATTAGAAAAGGTACCAGTAACATTAGATGGACTGTAACTGCACACTATTCTGTCTGCAAGCGGGTGGGGGAGGAGGGGCACAGGGCAGCATGTGCCCATCCAAGACTTTCGGAAGCCATATAGAACCCCTAGCCAGCCCCCACTCCTGTGCCCCCACTATCAACAGTTACCAGTCACCTATGAAAATACTCAACCACTCAACCACTACAATTCTGAAACCATCCCATGTCTATTCCTCATGACAGTGAGGCCACGTTTACCCCCATCTGTGTAGATTTTAAAAGTTATACGAACACACAGTACTTCTCAACTTTAAAAAACAAACCAAAACCGCCCTTCTTTCAATTAACCATGTAGTTCACAACTGTACATTTCTTTTGCTAGAGCTGTCATCAGGATTTTAGCTCACTATACTACTTTAAAATGTAATAATAATATCAATACAAGTTAATTAACTTTCAATACATAACAAATGCTGCCTGTGACTTTGAACATCCCTGGAACAAAAGGTTCCATCTTCTTAAATGACAGTGATGCTACACAAAATAAACAAAATGTTGAGTAGATTATCAGAGGCAAACGCCACTTAGGCCACATTCGCACCTGACGATGCGGCGCTTTAAAAATGATGTGAGGCAAAGACATGGCAGCAGGGAGGCGCCCGATGCCGAATGGGGTTCTGCCGCACCTTTACTTGTGGATGACAGAGCTGGATTTTTGTGCCCTTTCATGCGCGAGTAAAGCCGTGACAGAACCCCATTCGCACCGGCACTACTGCCAGCATCGGGTTCCTCCTCGCTTCCATGTCTTTGCCTCATGTCATTTTTAAAGCGTCGCCCCGTCAAGTGTGAATGTGACCATGGGCACCTAACTTTCAGACGTAACTATAGACTTTCAATGGACATTTGGTGACTAAGGGACACATTTTTTGGAAAATAAAATACTCTACTGGCTGGTAACTCAGTTACCCTGAGTTTCTACTATTGGGATAACTGAGGGAAGAGTAGGTTCCATTGCTTAACAGCAAATATAAAATACACGTGACAGTGGCTTTCTTCATAAAAAGGGCCAATTTTTAAAAGCCCTATTCAATTAAAACTAAATTAAGAATCATCTTAGAACTAATGCAAGACGATGCCTTCACTTATAGGTCATAATCTGTACCTCGGTTTATCCATCTGTCAAGAAAAGAATACAAGTAATTTAATTCCTTTATTCTTTTAAAAAAAATAATTTGCAATTCTAGTTGCACTTGCAGATCACAGCTTTTGTTATTTCACCTCCCTGTTGTGCAAAACTTTTTAAATGCAACTTTTAGAAGTACCCTTTTCATTTAATAACAGATCATACATAGCTATAATTAGATATACTAATAGTTATTATATTAATTGTACTTTTGTGATCTATTGTGAGCCTTGTGTAAATGACATCCTACTATTTGATGTCAATGATGTCTTTTGGTTGTGTTATGAACCTAAGTGTTATCAGGCATCAGAGGAGACATATTTCTTCTGTTTCCATATTTTATTTACCAGGAGTTTAAAAAACCCCGACCCTGGGCATGTTAGCTGCTGACCCTGCATAGCCTTACACAAAAATGCTTAGTGTCTCGTAAGAGAGAGAAGGAAACACAGCTAAAATAAACTGCTTCCAGAATTTCACACACAACATAACATAATAGAATTCACAATAAAATGCTTCATACCTGGAGTTGAAAAAACGAAAAGTGTTAACAGATGACCTGGCACAGCCCCACATGCTCTCTCTGGAAATTGAACACAGACAATTAGGAATTTTAAGATACCCCAAACAAATGCATGGGGCTTAGACAAAATGGAGGAATAGGTGCTACAAAAACAAATGTGTGGCCTAGAAAAGAGGGATTTGTAAGCGCCACCTGAACTCTCCTAAAAACTCTTTTTTAGGATTAATTTACTGAAGAGCTGACCTATAGCAAAAGGCTTCACCTTTTTAAAAAAATGGCTAAGCAAGTAACAAGCCACACACTGGGACAGATTTCCAGAAGCAAAACATGACCCCTTCTTCAATCAAAGAATTCAAATGGACTTTGGCATACAGCAGGATTGACAATTCTAGATCTCTCTCAAAGACAATGGGTTGATATTTTAAAAAGGAATTTCAGCCAGTAGCCATTAACCAAAAAGGGAGAAAAAGTTGAGGGAAAATTCTACTCTCAAGTCTTAGAATAGTTGCTGCTTCAATACCAGCATGCTGCAGAAAATGCTGGTTCTTGGCTATTTTAATTTAAAACCTCAAATTCTATGAAGAAATTTCAGAATACATTATTTTCAACAAGAAATGAGATTCCAGCACCACTAACATGCTCTGTACTGATTGATTATGGCCCTTTTTATACGGGCAGTGGTGAGTAGGGGGATGGGTGTGCTGCCGCAGTGTGTAGAGGTGGGTGTGGCCCTTTTCACACAGTCACTCTAACACTGATAAAATGGGTGTTACATTTTATTATACGTGTTGCAGGTGTGCTCTATGGGTACCCTGCAACATGTATAATAAAATGTAACAGGAAAAGAAAATCTGTGCATGAGTTTATAGAAATGTATGCCAATTTAAAATATCTCATTGCCTAGCACTGAGAATGAAGAAAAGAAAGCTAGGCTCAGACATCAGGGTGTTGATGCAAGGACACAGGTTACATAGGGACAGAGACTGGATCTGGCTTAGCAAGCAGGATTGTTCTCTCTCCTATCCTCCATCTCTCCACTCCTACCGCAACTTGAAGTTGCTGCCACCACCATTCTCTCTGGTCCACTAGAGCTAAAAACTGTGGGATCCAGAGCCACAGTGCTGAAGGGCACATGAAGCCCACAGTCTTGGATGCAGGAGGCCCTTTCCTGCTCTAGAGCTGTTGCTCCTCCTCCCTACCCACCCCAATGCCTTAGACCACAGGCAGTGATGTTGGTTTGGGACTGTGATTTTGAGACATTCACCATCATTACCCAGACACTGAATGCTAGACCTTTATGACTTGTACCAAGCCTGATGGGACCCAACTGGTCCTGTTGAACTAGGTTTTTTCTTATTCACCTCCAGCCCAAGATACTCTGACTTGGACTGGGTTGGATGGTGCAGCTGCAGGAAGCTCCACCCCTATAGAGTACTCGCTATGCCATTACAGTGCTCTGCAGGAACATGGTCATTGGTCACCTTTTAAAAGGATGGGGGTGACACCATAGTCCACATAGGGCAGGATTATGTCCCAGAAGGGGTGGGGAAATTTACTCTACCACTCTCCACTGTGGCCTCTCACCCCTACATAGATGTCACAGCACTTCAGCAGGGCCATTGAGAGAGATCAGGCCTGGGCTCAGAAGAGACCAGCTGCATTGGGCCCAGGCCAGGTAATTCTGGTTTGAACATGGCTCTGCGGAACTCAGATCCTAAGTTTCCCAGACTGTCCAGTTGAAAGCGGGAGAGGTGGCAATCCTAGGAGTGTATACCTTTGCACAGATGTTTCAAAAGGGAGTGCTAGACAGCTGGCTTTAGTTTCTGGCATAGTTACACCATTTTCAAAAACAAACAAACAAGGATAAAAAATATCATGGAAATCAAGTCAACAAATAACCTTTCTCTGGGTCTTGCTCCCTGTGGTTCAGTCTTTTAAATAGACCATGGAACTTATCTAAGGCTAATGCCCATGGAGCATATCTGAACAAAACTGCACTGGAAACTTAAACTATACTTTGGAATAATCATTTAAGATGGAGTGAGTGAATGAGTAGCCTTAAATCATATCGGGGGAGATTTTCAAGGCACAAATAAACGTGAGTCTAAATGATTGTCGATGGAGTTCTAGCACCTCCCCACTTCTTTGAAGCTCTTAAAACCTCTAGCCTACTCTAAAAACCCAACATTTCTTGAAATTCAGAATAAAAGTTCTCCCCCACCCCTTTCTTTTCCTTTTTATATAAGCGATATCGCAACATTCTTTTAGATAGCCTCCATTTGTTTTTTGGAAGTATATAAAAGTTGAAGACAGATGCAAAAAAGAAAGCTTTGATAATTGGAGGGAGGGGACGCAGGGGGTGGGAATCAGATACAGCACTAATGTATGTAAAAACATTATTGAATTTTAAGCTCAGATAAGGCAGGCCTGTCATGTTGTTTGCTTTTATATTTCTCATATCTGCCTGTTTTCCATAATAATCTACCATCTCTTCCTGCTCCAGAAATCCCTCTATAGTGTCTCCTGAATTCATCAGGTGCTTGTCAGGAACAAAGCGATGCCTGGTTTTAGTCAGAGTTGCACCAGCACATAGGAATCAAAATGCATAAGGACACAATTCCCCTCCTTGATGTACTCGGGTAGTTTCAACTGAGCAAGTGGAAGCTGTGCGCATGCCTCTAAGGGCAAAATTTTGCCTGTAATTTGTACAGGAAAAATGATACCTGAAAGACATAATACACTGTTTTTCACATGCTTCAATCATCCTACGCTATTTTGCTTCAGCCAATACCTGCTTCTGCCCCTGGGTAACAGAAAAAATATCTGCTCATCAGGGATAAATCAACCTGCTAAAAGTTACCCAGAAAGGAACACATTATGTTTTTCAATACCGAGGTCTCTTTCCTAATTGGTAAAGACTAGCTTTTACAGGTTTGTAACAAAGCAAAACATTTTGTTCCACACTCACCTTGCTTTTTACTCAAATGCAAAAGTCTGCTTTTGCATGCAGCTACAAAACCGATTTTACTGTAAAAATGAAAAGTTTGACTGGTATCTAATCGTTATTTTTTTAGATTTTTAATTTTTAAAATATTTTTTAAAGCAGCAGCAGCGTATAGCGCAGGTTGGGTACCTTTGTATTTTTACATGGGTATTGTTTATAAAATGTTGACAAGTAGACTGCCATTTCTTGCAAGGATGGCAAGTGTGTGTGTTTGTGGTGTGGACGAGGGGCTGCCTTTGTAGGGAGTAGGAGGGAGAACTCCACTCCTTGCCTGTTGCACACAACTGCTAAGTTATGTCAGTTTATGAAAAATGTAGAAACTGACTGGTTTTTGTGCTATGGATATTGTCAGACATTAATTTACTTTTACTACATGCACAAGTTGTACGTGTGTACATACAGATGAGCTTTTGTGATGGGATTGTAGACTTGCCTGATTTAATTTCCTACCTCTACTGTGTTCCCCTACTGTGTCAAGCAGCATCCAGTTCCATGTGTCCTATAGTGCAGATGCCTGCAGCTCAAATTTTCCTGTTGATCCAAAGCAATTTGTTTTGCCAAGTTTCCCAGGAACAGTGGGTAAAATCAGATGTGATATGGGCCTGCTATGGTCTACCTGGGCCAGGGACTCAGCCACACTTCTGTTCCCTTGCCACCAGATGTTGGCCCGATAGTACCCCAGGGCTGGTAGGTGGCTGGTCCAGAATGAGTTCATCTGAAGCTTTCAAGCACTTATTCTGGACCGAGGGCCACCCAGGCAGGCCAAGGTGGGACATAGCGGGCCAACGCACCTGTTTGGCCCTGGTATACCCACCATGGGTCAGGGGCCGCCATTGCGGCCCATCATTGCCTGCCATGGCTGCCCGTCATGTTGAGGAGTGGGGCACTGGGGGCGGAACAGTGGTGGGGCCAGTCGCCCGCATGTTTGTTGCACTTCCCTGGCCCTACCTGGGGTGGTTGACAGCTCATTGGCCATTCGGGTCACAGGCATGTTCGTTAAGTGTTACTGCCAACCCAAGGAGTGGCTGCCGTGGTTTCCCACCCTGGGACAGAGTGCCACTACACCAGTGTCGCTTCTGTTTTTACCCAGTGTCTTGAACAAGGATATTTACTGGGAACAATTGAAGGGAGCAACAAGAAACTGCCTTAAGGAGAGAGAGATTTACCCAACAGAGATAATAGGGGGGAAACGTAGTTTTGGCTTCCATGACAGCAAAGAACAATATTCCCTCCTCTTCTTATCAGAGAGTCAAGGGGTGAAAACAGACATGACGTTAACCACCCTTTAACCACCCTTGGTGGTCATTTATGCATGTTTCAGGGCTTCATAGGGCACCAATACAGCCCTGCAACATGCATAAATAACCACCAATGGTGTTTAAAGCGTAGTTAGCGTCATGTCTATTTTCACCCAAGGTTTTGTTATCTTATCCACACTGATGAACATTCGCTCCATTTTGAGCTTCCCTGCACAGATTTAAGAAACTGGATGAAGAACTGAACAACTACAGGCAATGAATAGTTTAAGAGCAATATTTCCAAATACACAAAGTAGCCAGTGGGGCAATGGTAAGGTACTTTAAAAGGCATTTGCATAGTTCTGTCTAAGGCCGTTTTTAGATGTGTGCGGTGGCGCCCGCGCTTGTTTTCCAAAAGACCCGGAAGTCCGCTTTACATGTGACGCCGCCGCTGAATACGCGGGTGATGCACATCCATTTCCGGCTGTGAACTGACTGGGTCGGCGATCGAGGCCGGTCATTACTCGGCCAGAAATGGATGCACATTGCCTGTGCATCCGCATATTCAGCGTCGGCGTCACGTGTAAAGCGGACTTCCGGGTCTTTTTGGAAACAAGCGCAGGCGCTGCCGCGCACGTCTAAAAATGGCTTAAGATCAATACTAGTTTCTTGTTCGTGGAACAGCTGAGCAACACTGCATAAGTATGTTCTCACCAACAGAAATTGGTCCAATAAAAATGACATCTTAACTCCTTTGTCTCCCCATCATCCCCCTTGACTCAAACATCTCTTCTGTATCTAAATGCCAGTTAAATATAGTTATGAGACGAAGCATAGAGCTAGGAGCCATGTATTTGTGAATCTAACTCTACCATTACTTTACTCTGTGGCTTGGATAAGTCATTTACTCCCAATTTGAGGAGAATACTAATATTTATTTTCCTGCTTTACAGGGAGCCCTGCAAATCCTGGTACAACTAGATCTTGAGTGGGAGCAGGCTAAAACTGACGAGGATAACTCTCTCTTGGTCAGACAGCGAGGCTATAGCGATAAGCGGAGAAAGGGTTAACTGGACCTTCTAATATAGCCTGAGTGCTCCCAGCAGGGTGTCGCAGATAACTGCAGGCCAGCCAAGGAGTATGAGGCATGTGTCTGATTTCATGGCATCAATTTCAGTGGGCATCGCCCGCTGATGCGGAGGATGTTCTTGGGGCAGTCAGAGCCACCTTTTGTGAGCTGGACCCGTGCCCCTCCTGGCTGGTCAAGGCCAGCCGGGAGACACTGGAGCCGTTGCTGGCTGGGGTGGTCAGTACCTCCCTTCGGGAGGGCAGCGTGCCGGGCTGCCTCAAGGAGGTGGTGGTACGGCCTCTGCTTAAGAAACCATTGCTTGACATTGATTCCCTCACCAGCTATCGACCAAATTCTAATTTTCCTTTTTTAGGGAAGGTTATTGAATGTGTTGTGGCTCGGCAGTTGCAGGAGCATCTGGACAGCATCAGTTTTCTAGATCCCTCGCAGTTCGGCTTTCGTCCGGGCTATGGCACTGAGACTGCGCTTGTGGCCTTGGTTGACAACCTCCACCGTGAATTAGACCAGGGTCATTTGACCCTGTTGATTTTGTTAGATCTGTTGGCTCCTTAGACCCAATTTCTAACTTAGCTAGGAGTGTTCTGGCTAATCTAGACAATCAGGGCTTCCAGGGGCACTTTCTGTAGACCTCCTCCATTAAGAGGCGCATTCCGTAGACCTCAATGGTCTACAGAATGCGCATCTGCAGCCGCTGCTGAAGAGAATGGGCGGCAAGTCACTTCCGGTAGCACGGGGAGCGTGTAAACACTCCCTGTGCGACTTTCCTCTCGAATACAGGGCTTCAGAGGCACTTCTAAATACCTCATGTAAAAGTGGCCACAAAGTTCAAATGGCTTTAGTAAACACAAATAGCCAATTTTTAATAGTTTTACTAAACTTAGTTTTTCAGGTTCTGTCACCTCACCTTGCACACTATTTAAAGGTTTCTCTTGTAAAAAAAAAATTGCTCCTAATGGTACAGTAAAAACATACATTGAAGCATCCTGACACATCAAAGGGATGCAGGCAGGGAGTGCACACCCTCCTTACAATGTTCCTTCCTATAGCCTCATCTATTATACAGTCATAAGTCTCTGTCTGTTACCCTAGAGATGGGGAGAGTCAGGGGGGAAAACCAGTAGAAAGGTATTTTTTTCCTTTACTGTAACGGGATGCAGGCACGTAGGCGCAAATAAGCCTGCATTCACCTGTACAGCCAGGAGAGTGGTAGGGAACAGTCAGATACTCCCCAGGACTCAGCAGCACTGCACACAAATAGTATTCGTGAGAAGCGGATGGGAAGGCTGCCATGGTGGGCCTGTGGAATGGGGCGGAGGGAAAGGTGGGCTGGCCGGCTAGTGAAAGGCACCATGACGGGCAGGGGGTGAGGGTAGGGAGAGGCACCACTGTGGCATAGCAGGGGGGAGGGGTTAAGCACCACGGCATGACAACAGGCGGTATATAAAATAGTAGCCGGGGTAAACGATGGTACTTGATTTCTGTACGTTCTTCACTCCGCTACAGGAATTGTAAAGGGAAACATGCTACAGTCATCTATGACCATTTCAGAAAACCTGTAGGTTTGCTGGTAAACCTGGCGGTAAAGTGAGTGATTCATAGGAAGAGGAGGTGGAGGAGGAAGATAAAGTCTCCTCACCAGTCCTGCCACACCCCCCCAAGAGAGCACGGCTGGCTGCCCCCAAAAGGGGCAGGCGGAAGAAGAAATAGACCAAGTTTATATTGTGAAATAAAGTTATGTTTTTCACAATCCATGGTTTCGATGTTTATTCTGGGCAAGGTGAGAGGTTTTGGGGGAGTGGAGAATGGTATTATGGCATAGCGATAAGCCACTTTGGGGGTTGGAAGGAAAGTGAAGGGGAGTGGCTAGTGCACCGAAAATGAGCACTAGCCCAAAATGTGTCCCTCTTGGCCTTGCACATGAGAGCAAGAGGGACACATGGGGGGAACTGGAGAATGGCAGTATGTCATAGCAATAAGCCACTTTGTGAGTTGGCCGGAAACACCTGCCCTTTAGCAGAGAACATAGTAGCTACTATTGCGCTTCCTAATGCCATTGCCAGACCAGGCTAGCCAGCGAATACCAATAGGAAAATTAAGTGTTTCAGGGATGCAGCCAGCTCGCCTGTGAATGTCAATAGGGAGCTGTGTGCACAGGGAAAGGAAAGGGAGGGAAATAACATAGGAGAGGGAGGGCTGGAAGGGCAAGAAGAGAACACACTTGGAGGAATTTCTAAAAGCTTTATTGAACTTTTTTTAAAAAAAAAACTCACACACAACAAAAACCATTTAAAATGGCTTCATTAAACTATTTTTAAAGGATCATTAAAGTATCACTGATTTGTACTAAGATTCCGGTTGATGTGCTGGTACAAGGAGTCCCTGATCTTTCTGGCTATGCGCTACACCGTTCGGTTCAGCTGGTCTTGGAACAGGGACACTGGCCCTGTTGGAGCTAACAGAGGTGGGTGATCTCCAAGGCAGCCCCGCTGGTCTCACAGATGTTGTGGAGAACACAGGCAGAAGTGAAACAAGCGACTTTGGGTACAGGCAGGGGTAACGCAAGTGTTTTTAGCACCTGAGTTAGGCCCCAGGCGGCTGCTGCCCCCTCCTCACATCCACCTGCAGAGCTTGGTAGTGGCAGCTGGATCTGAGGTGGAGGGGGAGCCACCCTAGATGGCCCCCATTCCTGCTGCTATTGCCAAGCTCCGTGGCTGGGGTTTTTTTTGGGGGGGGGGGGCATTGAGGGCATCTCTCCTGCCCCATTCCAGTCATGGAGCTTGGTGCTATCTTCATGGACAGGAGAGGTGGGGCTGCCTAGGGTGGCAATTTCAAGGAGACAACTCTCTTACCACCCCACACCCCCAGCTGCAGAGCTTGGCAGCCATCAAGGCCTGGAGAGAGATAACAAACACCATGAAGTTCTCAGTATCCGTGACCATACACTACAGGTTTTGAAATTTTTTAAAGAGCATGGCATCTGCCTAGCTAGGACTGGCTGTGTGCTGCATGTGAAAAAAAACATGCAAAGACTGACTGCTTGAACTGATAGTTTTTGTTTGAATTTTTACTTTCGCTTTGAATTGTCACTATAAGTGGCTCAATAAAGTATGCATTTTCTTAATCAATTCAGCATTCTGTGCATAGCAAAAGGTTACTTCCAGCTGCAAAGTGCTGGCAGGTGTAAACCCAGGTATGCATCTCCATGTGTGGGCGGGGATAGCAGGCAATGGACCACCTCCTGGAGTCGTAATAGCTCAGAAGAAAGCAATAGCTGGGGCAGCTTCTTGTTCCCATAGTTCACTGCAGCTGAGAGGCATGACAGGGGGTGGGATACTGGGAAAGGTTGGTGGGCAGAGCATGGTGGGAGAAGAATGCCTGCCGATGTATTAGGTTTGTCCCACTAAACCTGTGAGTGGGGGCTGCCCACACATACACACACACACAGAAAGTGCAGTGGGGGTCTACACGTGAGTGGGGGCTGCACAGACTGCACCTGGACTCCAGTGGGCTATCGTCTTGTTTGTTAATAGCCTTTCATTCTCTCTGAAAGAGAGCAGTGGGATTCAGCACCCAAAGAGGGATTGTCCCTCTGAAATACAGACTTTTGGGATGTAATGCAACTTCATTGTTTCAGTTACAGCACAGATGTAGTACATGGCTTTTCAAAGTGTGCCTCCAAGTAGTTATATTAACCAGGCATGGAAGGATAACCTCCAAGGATAACAAACCTAAAAACTCGACGACAGTGGAGTCTGCTTAAGTTGAATTTCTCTGGCTGTGTAAAAAAAGTTGGACTTATCAGAAATTCTATTTACACAGACTTTAATGGACAGAACTGATGCATTAAATTAGCACCCAGTCTCCTTCCCTCCTCTCAGAAGCAGAGTCAGAGCAGACAACAGGGCAGAGCTCTGCGTGTATGTGTATAATCCTGTTAGTTCTGACTCTGGGAGTTTTAGATAGACTGAAGACAAGGAAACTTGGCGCTTACTCCATTTGCAGGCTACCCAAGACTCCCAGAGTCAGAATTGAGACTGCTTAGTGCTTTCAGACCTTCCCCACCCCATGCGTATTCTGGCTGCGAGAGGGAATGCACAGCCAGGATATGTGCAGGGTGCCGCCAGTCTGAAAGCTCCCCCTGCGCAGTTTTGCTTGAAAACACCCACAGGAAATCCTGCTCTGTAACTGCGGGTGTTTGCGGCCAAAGCTTTGCAGGGGGGCTTTCAGAATGGCGGCACCTCGTGCATATCCCCACACATTCCCTCCCGCAGTCAGAATATGCAAGCGGGCCGGGGAAGGTTTGAAAGTGGCCTAAGAGGATTTCATTTCACACACACACGGTTCTACTGTGAGTCTGCATGTCCAGAGAGTTAGACCACTTTCACACCACCTCCCCTGAGCATATTTTGGCTCCGCAAGAGACTGCAGGAGCCAGAATATGTGCGGGGTTCATTCAGTCTAAAAGACCACCCACACGGCTTTGCCGGCAAACACACGCAGAGGTACCTTCACCTTTGCATCAATCCGCCAGCACTTGTAAGAGCTGTTTACCAAATGACTGAAAGAGCTCTTAGGCTCCATACATACACGCTTAGCCTTGTCCTTTTAGTCCCAATCCTTTTCTCTTTGCAGGTTGCCAGCAACACTGAAGCTGGAAAACAGGAGAGGGTCAGGGGGCAGCTTTTATATGAATTTGGGAGAAAAGAGTTCAGGAGAACAGAACAGCTTTAACCTCCGTGCCATGTAAGCGGTAAAGACATTGTACAGTCTCACATACTGTGCTCATTTACAACTTAAGCTCCATGCACGCACACTTTGCCTTGGTCTTTCAGTCCAGATCCTCTTCCTCTGCAGGTTGGGGGTAACACTAAAGTTGGGGACAGTGCTATGTAAGTGTTTAATAAGAATTTCAAGATGGGTACGTATTGAAATTTCAGACGAATGATGGGCTCCCTGTTGTTCCATTCCGTGATGCCTCCCTCCCTGTTATTCTACCTCTTCTCCAATTTCTTTTTTGTCATTACACACACTCCTTTTCCCTATCAAAGATACAGCTCATTCCCATGATTCTCTGAAAGGTGGGGTGGGGACGGGAGCCAGGACCCCTGGGTTCTCTGTTACACTGTTGAGAGTTAGTCGATTCATACAGGGGGGGCTGGGAGTCAGGACTCTTGGGTTCCCCTGGCAGGAAGTGGGGGCTAGTGGGTTAGAGCAGTACTCCTCCCAGCACTCAGCTGTTCCATTCTCCCCAACCCAAATAAAAGGATATAGGGAAAGGAGGGGGTGAGGGGCAGTAAGCTGCTCCCTCAGCCCCTTCTGTCCCCAGCTTCAGTGTTGCCCCCAACCTGCAGAGGAAGAGGATGGGGGCTGAAAGGCCAAGGCAAAGCATGGATGAATGGAGCCTAAGTTGTATGCAAACACAATATGTGAAACGGTACAACGTCTTTACTGCTTACATGGCATGGACGTTAAGGTTGCCCTGTTCTCCTGAAGCTATATAAAAGCTGCCCTTTAACCCTCTCCTGTTTCCCCTTTGCTGCCAACTTAGGTTGGAACTAAGAGCAAGGCTAAGTGTGGATGTATTATCGAGCCTAAGTTGTAAGGGAGAACAATATGTGATAGTGTAAATCAACTTTCCTACATTCATGGCGCACAAGTTAAGACCGTGGCCTTAACTTGCAATTTTCATGCTTTTTGGAGAAGGACTGAATTTGCAAGGGCCTTAACTTTCTTAAAACAAAGTTTTTCTGATTATAGATTTCCTCCTTTGTTTGAGATGATTTGCAATACAGAAAATTCCTCCTGCTGGTGCATTAGAATATTGAGCAGTGTACAGTAAAAGTTCTGATTTTCAAAGGCTCACTCTGTACTGAAATGTGGCTGCCCCTGGGGTGTGGGCAGGAACAACTCCTCCCCCTCCTGAACTGCTGCCCCCTCCCTCTTTGCGCCCTCTCCTCTCCTTGCATCCCTTTTTGATCCTTACCTTGCTCCTTTCGTTTTCAGCTTCCCCTTTTCCTCATCTCCCCTTGGCTTCTCAGGCCCTGCTCCCATCTTTCTCTCCCCCCTTTACCTCTCCTATTTTCTCCCTCCCTTCCCCCCTCTGCTTTGCAACTTTTTCTCTGTTTTCCTTCCTCCTCTCTGTTTTCCTTTTCCTCTGTTCTTTTCTCCTACCTCTTCACCTCACAAAGCCTTTCTTCCTACCCTTGACCTCCCAAGTGCCTCCTCCCTTTTCCTTCTCTCTTGTTTCTTTCCCTTCATACGTACTAGAGGTGGGACCGCGGGGCAATTACCGGATACCGGATTTACCGGTTTTCCGGTTCTCAAAGAACCGGATTCTCAGATTAAATCCGGTATCCGGTACCGGTTTTATTCCATTGATTTCAATGGGGCACTGTGTCCCCATTGAAATCAATGGAATACAATTCCTCCCCCCTCCCCCTCCCAGG
>QEPC01000531.1:1823538-1843086 GCA_003113815.1 Sphenodon punctatus
CGGACCGCCCGCCGCCGCCGCACCCGGAGCTCCGCTGAAATACAAAGGTACAGTCAACTTGTAGTAGGGGTGATCCCTGGGGGGTTGGGGGGGTGTTAAACACCCCCCCCAGGGATCGGGTCTATACTTACCGGCGGCTGCGGGGACGCCGCGGCCGCTGGTGCTGGGGGAGGGCTCTTTTTTAAAAAAAAAAAACAGGCTGGGCAGGCTGGGTGGGGGGTGTCCCCCCTTACACCTGCGCAGCCTGGACTCGGGGAGGTTTTTGTTTTTTTCTTTTTTGGTGGGACTTTGTACATTGCAGCCATTCATTTAAATGGCTGCAATGTAAAAAAAATCCGGTACCGGGAATCCGGTAACAGGACTGGATTTCGGGTAATGCCAGTACGCCCAGTACTGGCATTATCTGATACCGGATTTACCGGCACGCCCACCCCTAGTACGTACAGCTTTCCCCCACCCCCTTCATGTGGTTTTATGGGGAGGGGAATCATTTTGCTGGCATTGCCTGACCTGGCCCGTGTGATGGCTTGTGGCTTAGAAAACATCCCAGTGATTTGGTGCAATACAGTAAAAAACCATGTTTCCACTGCACTGCTGTTGGGGGCAGGGTGTGTGTGTGTGAGAGAGAATATGGGAGCATGGCCAGAAAGTGGCAGGGATACACTTCTTTGGGATCAATAATACATAATTTATACCTGTTCTCTTCCCTCCCCTCCCCAAGCTCCTGGGCTGTGAGCTACAAACCACTTATTCCAGAGTAATTCCACTGAGAAGCTTGTGCTCTGGAATAAGTGGTTTGTGGATCATGGTCTATGTTATTCGGCTGGCGTCGTTCAGGCCGAATGCCGGCTAAAGGTCCTGGGAAGGAGCATGTTTGCTCCATGGACTGCAGTGCGGCTGCAGAAAATGGTCCCAAATCAACAGCAAAACCAGGAATTTGCTCCTCCACCCAGGTTTCCAATTAATTTAAACTTTGTGTAAATTTCAAAACCTCAGTCAGGTCATGTAAGTACTTATAAATATAAAATGAGAATGTTCTTCCCTTCTCTTCAAAACTGTGTTAGAGAACTTTGTTGGGCAATGAGGATCCACCGGGCTGGTGGGAGGGATGTGCTGGAGCTGCAGCTTTAGCAGGGAAGCAGCGGTGGGGTTTAAACATTCCCCCAGCCATCTGCATGAAGGGGCGGGGGAGGGGACATTAGGCTTCAGTTACTCTTGTGATTATAAATTTGATTCGTCTGCAATTGGAATTTATAATTTCATTACCACCTGTGGGCTGCTGTAAAAAATGGAGAGAGTCAAGTCTCTAATGTTCTTTGCTTCAAGGTCAAAGTGAACCAGTTCTGCATCCTAACTGACTTCAAGTTGAATTTGTGTACCGAGTTCTGACATTCACAAATCAGCTATTTTTAAGGTGATTTACTCATTAATGGTATGGAATACTGAGTGAGTCCATACATTGCAAAGTGTCCATGGAAAGAATATAGAAAAAAGAACAGATGAGAAGAGTAATCACCTTAGCACAGTCCCTGGTAGTTTGAATGCAGATGGTGGATCACATACCTCCCCTCCTCACACCTCCCAGAGAAGTTTTCCAAAGTCGTAAGTCTCAAGACTTCAAAATCATGAGATTTTTAGGCAACAAATGTCTTTCCCTAGCTTAAAGAATGAATACAAGACCCTCAAATCGCCTAAATATTTCCCCCAGCCTTAAGGAATACTTCTTCCATTAAAAATCCCATTGTTTTGAAGCTGCTCATGATTTTAGAGTGTCACAAGCCTGTTGGAAAAAATAAAATGAGTCACTTTCTCTTGCTCTAAATTGGCAAGGAGAATGGGGAGTCTGAGTTACAAAAGTATCTGCGTGCCTCCCCTTCTCACCTGACCTGATGTAATAATTATGTCATCTCCAGTAATTAATTGATTAAGATTTCTACAGTAAGGAAAAAAGGGTCTACTAAAAACCTCAAGATAAGCCTAACATGAATTATGGGGAAGGGAAAAAGTGTCTCCATATTTTACTTGTTGGCCTTTTTGATCTGTGCCAAATGAATTGATGCTTTTATTGCAGTAGGGCAAATCACCAACAGTAAAGGAGTTTCTCTGAACATTATTCGCCCTGTAGCTAAGAGGTTTAATTATCCTTCTGACACGTGCACTGACTCAGTGAGGTCAGCACATTCTGGTTGTTTCTAAACAAGATGCATCCACACATGACACACACCCCCACCGTTCACGCGTCCAACTGCTCGTGTGATGCGAGTGCGTGGGGAGGTGTGCTCCCGTGACCCATGCAGCAGCCACTCATGGCCACGTACGAAGAACTCCTGAAAAATCTGGAGTGCCCTGTGTCGACCAGGGTGGCCACCTCTGTGGACGGGGCAGCCATCCTGGGAGGAGCCACTCATTTGACGTGCTCCCCATGTACATTGTGTGCTTGGGTGCAGCCATGCCACTCAGTGACCACAGACTCCCCCCACGCCCCGCTTCGATGGTGCTCATTTAAAAACACCCTCTGTCTTGAGCCTAACTCGAATCCCCTTATATGGAGAGTCCCTTATAGCCAGCCCCAGGATTAGCAACACTTAGTCACAACATGCACACGCTCTTAGCTCTGATGGGGAAACCTACCACGGAGTCCTCTTTTGTGCTTCAGGATAAACAAACACGATCATTGGTGGATGCATTTCAGTGGTGGGTGAAGCTGTCTTTGTGATAGACAGGCCCTGTAAAGAACTGGGGATGAAAGGCTACAATATAAAAGATTATGAGCACAGAATCTTTTTAAAAATACTGATAAATGTTTGGGTGTTTTTCATTTTTGGTTTTGTCTTTAAAGAAAAAAACCAAGCCATTTCTTGCAAGGAGCCCTTTGTTCTATAGCAGGGGTGGGGCACCTCTTCCCTCTCTGGGGCCATTTTGAAAATTAGTACAAGTTCCAAAGACCACTTGTAAGTTGTAGGCAGGGGTGTTTAAAGGGTGTGCTCAGGAAGAGAAGGGTCCAGATCAGAGATTTGTGGCATGGATTTGTCCTCTGTCCTTGCGTGCATGCCCTCATCTCTGCTCCCTTACTCTGAGCTCACTCTTAGTAACTGTGGAACAGGATCCACGGGCCCAGATCCAGGAACTGGAAAGGTACCAAAAGTAAAGTAGCCACAGGTTGCATTTGGCCCTTGGGCCTGAGGTTCCTCACCCATGTTCTATAGGAAGAACCTGTGGTGGTGTGAGCAGAAATAAAAGTTACCTCTGGATTTTGAATGAGTCACTTTCAGAACTTAATAGAGAGGTGCTGGGAAAATTCCACCTCTGGACTCCTGGAAATTCAAAAATCAGCATCAGCAAGCACACCCCTTAACTACAAAGCAGTAAACACCAATGCAATCTTTCAACACTAAATACTGATCTCCCCCCGCCCACCAAAAGCATTTGAAACCAGAAATAAAAGCAGCTTTTATTCAACTTTTCAACTACTATAAACTTTTTTCTTTTGTCCGATTTTCATAAAATTTGGACAGATTATACCCCACACCCTAGCAACCCTCCCTACCAACTATCAGATGAATAGGAGTATGGGTGTCCATTTTATAAGCATGTTCTTGCTTTATAAAATGTTCATGCTTTACAATGGAGAGAGCATGCTGGCCTTAACTATGGGAGCAGTTCCATAATATTTTGAAGATTCCTGTTTAGTTATTCGACTAGCATCACTAGAGTCACATGAAAGCAGAGCCTCCCCCTGAAGCTGCTGTTCATCCAGACGGTGGAATTCCTTTCAAATTTTTAAAGCCTCTGTATAATTAATGCCACTAGGTGGATTTAGTTACTCCAGGTGAGCTTGCTCCTGTTGATGCCACCTAACTGGGGACTAATGTATCAGACGGATGCTGTTTTCAAAAATTCACCACTAAAACAGAGGTGTATAGAGCAAATATGCTCAGCTAACCCAATAAAATCAGCACTAACTCCCAAACTTTAGGAACAAAAGGTCAGAGATGCAGTAGTGACAAATATACAAGCCGTACAAAATTATTATTTTTAAAGAAGATAATGGCCCCAATCCAATGCCCCGTGGATCCCCATGTAGAGTTGTGCATGCGCAGCTGCACAGAACCCGCAAGAATCCGCATTGCTGGTACATTTGTGCTGTGCGTAAATCGCCTACGCACAGACACAGCTCCGCGCAGGGATCCGCGGGACATTGGACTGGGGCCAGTATCGTTAGAAAGTGCCGCAAGAAGGGCAGGAGGTACCCTTCCCGTTCAAGGTCAGTGCCTCCTATTTACTCCTCTCCTTCGTCTCCCACCTGTTGAATAAATACTGGCACTTTCTCTAACCCCACCCCACCCCGCGCCATTTCCGTGTCCCCCTGCCACCAGTCTAAGAGATCGTAGTTATACCAATGCACTTCTTCTGGTGCTTTATTACAGCTGCCACAGACTAAGCTAGATATTTCTTATAATTGCCCAAGAGCAAACACCAAACCATGAAAAGGTGTATTCTAAAAGGTGATGACGAACCCTCTTAAACCTTGCACTACATTCTAGTACTGGTTGGCATGAGAGGTACCCCTTACAGAGAATAGCTATGCATCCACCCATCAGGGGAGAACTGTAAAATCTAACTTAGGAAAAAAATGTTCTCGCAGATCCCCGACATTGCAGAGTCACTTCTAGACAGAGGGATAAATACTGGTTGCTTCAGGTAATTACCATACTGGTACAACACTAGTTCCTCAACAATCAGATCTCACACATCAAGGTTTGTGCATGCATGTACCAATCCTACCTTTGCTCCTGCACAGTGTGTGCACACATGGTACCCTGTTTGAAGTCCCCCGACTCCCAATTGTGCCACTACCTGCATCCGCTATTGCAGCCCTGTCCCTTTGTCTTCCAATGGGCGATGCAGTCAGAAGGTAGTGGACTTCTGCTGGGGCATCGTGCACACAACAGCAGGTTTGGTCCATGCATGCAAGACCTTGTATTGGGGCCTTAAAAGTATAGCAAGCAAAAATGACAAATCTAAAGTCCTTGTTAAATAAGCCAAAAGATCAATATTTTAAGATTGTATCAAGAAAGAGTTGATTTTCTATCCCACCACAACTATTACAATCTAGAGGTGATCAAACAGTATCTGCAAAAAACATATGCCACTCTCATTTTTCCAGATCAGTCATAAAATGAATTAGCAAGTAAACCTTTCCATTATTTGATCAGTTTAACAAATGCTCAAACTGTAATCAAAATAATCTGCCATATATTCCTGTTAACTATTGATTCAAGTATTTGCAAATAATTTCCCACCTCTTCCTAGAATTCAACCAGAATTATTTAACACAAAATAGATTCATGATGGGTTGCTCTTGCTAGTTTTTATCCCTGCTTGATTCGGAGTTCTATAAGCCAGAAGAAAGAAAAACTACTTGCCAACATTTGTAAAGATATTTGGGATCAATAAATATAGAATATGCAGTAAATTTATCAAAGTAATCAATACAAGGAAAGCTTTCCCACATTTCCTATGCTCAGAACTTTCTAATTCTATTGAAAGAAGTCAAGGAAACCTACTATACAGGAGATCCAACTCTGTAGTCCTCAAAAAACTTACTTCAGAGAAGCCTCACTGACTTAATGGGACTACCCTGGAGTAAGTGGTTTAAGGATTGTGGCCTACATTTGTAGTTGGTTATTTCTCCAGGATATGATTACCTATTGCAATTGGCCATATTTTCATATATGAGAATATGGAGGGTGGGATTAGAGGGTGGTCTGGTCTGTACTTTATAATGCAGTTTACTTATTCTATATATTCACAGTTTTTATTTTATATTTATGTTGTGTGCTTTATATGCTGAAACCTGCCCTGAGCCCTAGGGATAGGGTAGACTATAAATCTGAATAATATATACATAAATAAATAAATAAATAAATGCTGTCAGCAAGCCAATCATCATAAATGTTTGCACCAAAAATCTGAATCTAGTCATTTAACAAAATTCTAAAGATGGGTCACCCCTTAAATTATGTAGATAGACTGTTTACCCACTCAAAAAGCAGCCTTATTTATTTGGTTTCTTTGGAAACAAGTAAAAACAAACAACAGCATTTAAAAAACAAAACCAAACAAAACACCAGTTACCTTTAATATTTCAAATGCCTTTAAATACCATACAAAGTAATCTGGTGCAGTCAAGAGAGAGGACAGCAACATTTAATGTTTTGATCAGAATTTCAAAGGTTGCAAATACTCTGGTAAGCTATTCAGCTGAAGGAGTATAGTGTTTTGTGGCTAAACCACAGGTCTGGAAAAGGACCAGCCCAGAATTCTATTTCTGGCTGTGCTTCAGAGACCCATTTTGACTTTCACACAACCTCGTTTATCTCAATTACAAAACAGGGATCATAATTTTCTCTAGCTAGAAGTGGTGCTGCCTTCCAGTCTCCATGATGCAGCAGTATGTCTTATGTGCAAATTTCATAAATATAATTCAGGCAAGCTTTTAAAACACTAGCAAGCCGTGTGAAGAAAAAATGAGATGATGTTTGCTTAAAAGTAAGTAGAAAATATAAAAATCGCACCAAGACAAAAACATAATCGGAGCCTCTTACAAATTTGCTTTCACATAATATTTTTGTTAATAATAATTTTTATATAACACCCCCTGCCATGGCATTCGGAGCATTTCACATAGAACTAATTAATCCTAACAACTAGGGTGGCCATACCTCCCCTTCAAAAAAGGACACTTATGAAAAATACATGTTGCAGGGCTTCATTGGTTCCCACCCAGTGCAGGCCTGCAACATGTATTTTTCATAAGCATCCTCTTTTAAAGGGGAGGTATTGCCACAATATTGTGACTGGTCCAAGTCACCCAGTGAGTTTCCAAATAAGGCGACACTTGAACTGGGGCCTCCCTGTACCTTCTGGTCCAGGTATTGCACACACAGTCACTACACCACTGACCACACTGGTTCTTACATATATGCACTTCCTCAAAAGAGCAGAGACCTCCTTCTAGAAAGCAACTTTTAGATACCCCTCAAAATTCAGGCCATGGCTGGTTTATTTTTTGTAGACAAAGTGGACAGCTTAGCAAAACTTCCCCTTTAAAGAAAATAAGAAGAAAACGAACGGGGGGTGGGGAATCCTTGCAAATGATTAAAGGAGAAAAAGGAGGGGAAAATCTGAAACCAAATTTGAGCTGCATGTCAGGACAAAGGGGAAGAGGGAAAAGAGATCGCTCTCTCGTCTGAAAAGAGAATGATGGTGAGAAGAAAGGCACAGGCATGTGTTCTGACTTAGAGCTAGAATGACATATCTGCAGAACATCTGATGGCTGACGTTTCTACTAGGCATAGGACACCTTGGCAATGCTTATCTCACTCCAAGAATTTGATACTTACTCTTGTACTGCTCTGGCTATGGAGAGGGCCGTGGATCCAGTTTCATTAACGCTATCTAAGGTCACATTTGGCAGGTCATCATCGTCACTGTCACTTTTAATTTGTCTGGGAGACAGGCCACGGGGGTCCATTTGTGCTGGAAAAGAGACATATAATGGATTAGAATGAGTACGATGAAATTAAGCTTGTCCTACGACAAAATTAAGATGTACACTTCCATCTAGTTATACTGTATGCCATCACTCTACCTTGCTTCCCAAATGTGATGATGAATATGTAAAAAGATGTGGTATCTATGGCTGCTTTTAGATGAGCGCCACCCGCTCGCACCGTGAAATCATGCGGCTTGTAAAAGTGCCGGGGGCAGCTTTTAGACATGCCTCTATGCGTCGTATTTCCGGTCGCACATTAAACTAAACTAAACTAAACTAAACTAAACTGCCTAACTGAGTCAGACCAATGGTCCACCTTAGCCCAGTATTGTCACAACCTGACACGGCAGCAGGAGTTTCATATTCGGGTCCAAATCCGGCTCTTCCAGAGTCTCCGGCAGAGGCCATGTTACCAGGGATCCTGAAGTGGAGATGCAGGGGATTGAACCTGGGACCTTATACATGCAAAGCATGCACTCTTACCACTTATTATTATTATTATTATTATAAGCATTTATATAGTGCCAGCGATGTACCTGGTGCTCTACAAAGAACAAAATAGACACGATCCCTGCCTGAGAGCTTACAATCTAAAGACAGGGGGAGGGGAGACAGGGAAGGGGGAACAGAGGGAGAGACTGAGCTATTGCCCCCCCCCCCATTCTTTAACAGCGCAAATTAAATACCTCTATATGTGAGGTATTTAATTTGCGTTGTTAAAGAATATGCAACTGGAAATATGGCACGTATAGGCATGGCACTTTTACAAGCAGCATGATTTCACAGCGCGAGAGCAGGTGGCGCTCGTCTAATAGCAGCCAATACTTAACTTTATACACACATTTTCAAACATTCTCATCTACATGCACACAGAGATGTCTTCAAGCCAGACATTTTGCTATCGTGTCATTTAGTTTAGTCTTCTCTTGAGTGCAGCAAAGAGCTGTTTTGTATGATTATGCATGTTTCTGGGTGGAGATTTGGGGCAAAGATTTGAATTGTGGCCACTTATTTTGGTGCCTGACTTTGATTAACCAAAAATACATGATTGCCAGAAGTACAGGATGCTACCTGGGGCTCCTTTTAAATGGTTACAACTGGTTACAAAATTTCAGGTATCAGAAGACACCAGGTGGACACCCCCATGGTGTCACCATTTGCTCATTTTGGAAGTTTTTCAAAATGCATTTTTGTGATGCCTGGAAACACCTCCAGATGCCCATTTTTCAAAAAGTGAAGCCCATTTTTCAAAAAGTGAAGCACAGTGATGACCTTTGAAAGGGTTAGCCTTAAATCAGAGACCCATGTTCACTGTGTTTTCTCCATTGCTGCCAATGGGTAAAACGCAGTGAACACGATCTCTGGTCTTAATAGTTATTTCCCCAATGAACCATAGACACCCTGGGGGGGGGGGGGGGGGGAATTACATGGAGCTAGTTTAATGCTTCTACTATGTTTCTTCATAGACTTATAATAAAACTGAGAACCCAGGCTTTTCTGTGAATGGCTTGATATTTTGCTTAACAGACAAGAAGCAACTTGCATACCTCAAAGAAAATATCTCAATACCCTTCAAAAGAGGGAGTGTTCTTATCAATGAGAATAAAGCAGGGATATTAAAATTGCACTGAAATGTACATTTACAAAACTCATTAGCATATATGCTCAATTGCTCCAAGCCAATAAGAATCAGACCTGACCAAATTTTTCAAATAGTTCATTACAGCCAGTGGTATATAAATTGTGTAATTAAGACTCCTGTATAGTAACAGGATTTTAAGATTGGCTGGATGTCGACGCTATGCAACCTCAAAAGACAAACCATTAAGTAACGTAAAAAAGTCAACACGCAAAACAACTCAGGCTCTGTTTGTGGATATTATATATAAGACATCTAATGATCGTTGAGCCTTTGGCATCAGCTAAACATGCAGTAGCATGTCAACATGAAGAGATGATCATCTTTTCTGGAAAGACTGTACAGATTAGTTTCTGATACACTTGCTTATAAACAGTAGAGGGACTAGCATTTCTCAACGTCCTCTTTAGGGTTTATTATCACGAGCATGACTGTTCCAGAGTTGTCAGTCTGGAGGAATTACAGCTTCTGGTAAGAAGTGTTAGAGTAACAACTACCTCCCTCTGAGGGTGTCTTCTTACATGATGGTGGCCCGTTTTTTGACCTGGTTTAACTCGCGGGTCACCGTCATGTCTGTTCCTGGCTGTCGGATATTAGCACGGAATAGATCCTGACCATGGGCTGTAACTCAGGAAAGTCTCAGAGTCACAGCCCACACTAGCCACCACCACGGTTGGGATTTGGCCACCCAACCACGAGTAAAGAGGGCTATCGCATTTGAAAGCCCACTTTACTGGACCTGGTCCAGAGTGCCTGCCAGTTCTGGGCACCATGGCAGCTATCACTGGCTGCCAGTTGTGGGGAAGGGGCCACTGGGCACAGCATGGGGGGATTGGATGCACATCTGTGCATCTCCCCGCTCTTCCCGGGAGCCCAGCCGCAGTCACATCAGTTTAGAGCCTGGGACTGGTCCCAGCTGCAGTGACGGCCCAACTCCACACCGGGTAAGTTCATGATGGGGACTTGCCGCTGCCACGTGTGAAAAACACCCTCTGTCTTCTATGACGAGCAGTGACAACCTGGGAGTCACTTAAAGTCACTTTTCTCACTTTCGCTCATTTTACACAGGGGTGCTTTCCTACATCCAAACGTCAGAATGACAATTCCAAATTTAAAAAGCTAAACACAGGAAAAGAAACTTGATCAAACTTGCTCTCCAGAACACCACTAACTTCCTTAATACAACTCCTAGTGTGTGCACGCAAGTTGCAAAAGGGTTTGCCCCCCAAAATTGCTACAACTCACTTATTTTAACAGATTTCCTTGAAAAGGAAAATCACATTGCTTCCTGGAATGTGCCTCGTGTCTGGGTTTATTTGCTCTCGGTGTTCATCTTAGTTTTCTTCCTGCCCAGAAAAGGCAAAAGCTCTTACTAATATTCTGTTACATGAGGAACTCCTGGGTTTAGTGTTATGTACAAAAATAGTATGCACAAAGGTAGTACAGATGACTAAGTGGGAAGCCAAGTATAAGGGTGTTTTCTTGCTGCCATTGCAAACCACATTGGTAAAACCCCAATACTGAGGTTTTACCAATGTGGTTTCAAAAGAATGCATGAGCTGTGGTTTGCAATGGCAGCAGCTTGTCTACCCGTGAGACTTTTCTAAAAGCGGTTTATTTAAATCCATGTGCACAGGGACACATCTAAAAAATGTGCTAAATGTACTTTGGATGTCTCTGTACCTGCAACCCCACATGTAAATGTGGTGTGGATGGTACCAACAAGTCAGGGAAAGTACCAATAGAAAGTCACAAAAGTACCAAAATGTCATAAAAGTAGCAAAGTGCTATGAAAATACCAACAAGTCACAGACACTTTCCATTTGATCTGGGAGGATAAGACATTTCCTGGAGGATAGTTAGGAGGAGAACCCCAGGTGCAGGCACATGGGTAGGAGGGGGATGTGCTGGAAGAGTGCAATGTGGGAGGGTTGGGATGTGCTCATATTACTTGCCTCCCCATGCCTCCTCCGCACACACACACCATCTCCTTACCTAGGAGATAGGGTGACATCTGTTCCAGGAGAGTGACAGTGGGAGCTGTTAATGGGTGATGGGGATTTGGACATCTGTTCAGGGCTGGACAGGTGGAGGCATCTGCGCACTAGACAGGTGGGGCCGGGAGCTAGACGCGGGTGAAAGGATGTGTGCAGGAACAGGGAGGTGGGGGAGTAGACCAATATGTAGGGCCGGGCAACTTGGGAGAGAGGGGAGCGGGAGGAGTGGGTGCATCTATACAGGGCCAGGAGGGTGGAGCAGGGGTCTGAGAGTGGTCTACCGGGGTGTAGGGCATCTGTGCTGATCCAGGCAAGTGGAGCTGGGACTGGGACGGGTGGGCGTATCTATGGGGGGCTGGGTGGGTGGGTCCATAATAGGCAGTGGGGATGGAGCATCTTTGCTATGCTGGTGGGGCTCGGAGCCGAAAGAGTAGGGGTATTTGTGCAGGGGGGACGGGAGAGATCAGTGTGGTGACCGGTAGAGGGGACCTGGGAGGAGGAGGGGGAACGTCTATGGTCCAGGTTGGTACTATAGCAGCAAGCTGCTCCCTGCCCCCCTGCTGTCCCCACTTGGCATTAATAGGGCCAGGGAAAGCAGGAAGGATGAGGACAAGCAGCCTCTTCTGCATCTACATGACAACGATCAGACTCAGATTGGCCAGAATCCTGGCACTGGGGACATTAGGGAAGGGTCACCTAGATGCTTCCTGCCTTGATGCTGTCCTGACAATATAAGACTGGGTCTGGAGTTCTGATTGGGTAATACTCAAGCAAGATTCCTCCATAAACAAGTTTCCCTATAATACAGACAGCACTGATGTCACCATCTTTCCGAGCAGTAGAGCAAAAGGCCAGCTGCAGAGATCCAGATCCAGACCAGAAGCATTGGTACTGTTCCACTATAAATACAGTGTGTTCTGGGAAAAGATACAGACCTCCCCTTATTGGAGCATCAGGCTGCAGGGACCCAAGGCGAGTTGGTGTAGGAGATACACTGCGCCACAATAATTTTTCAAAAACGACTGCTCACTCCTCTTTAGCCTTAGTGAAAAAGCACTTAGTACTCTGAACCCAGAGGGTCGGTGCAGGAGCAGGGGAAAACGGACCATAACCAGCACATTGCCAACAGTGATCCATCAGTTTGCCCAGACCCACAGCCCTATTCCCAGTAGAGACAGTACACACTGTAGGCTGGGCACCAACCCCAATGGTGCCATGTAATGCCATGTGGGGATAACAGAGGGGCAGGGGTCAGCTTTCTGTCCCCAGCTTCAATGTTGCCCCTAAGTTGCAGGAAGAGAGGATTGGGACTGAAAGACCAAGGTAAAATGTGGGTGCATTGAGCCTAAGTTATAAGTGAGCACAATACGCGAGACTGTACAATATCTTTACTTCTTACATGGCATGCGAGTTAAGGCAGAAGCCTTAACTTATAATTTCTCTGCTTTTTGAAACATCTGTGAATTGGTAAAAGGCTTAACTCTCCCTTTAAACCAAAGGTTTTTTTGTCTAACAATATGTACACTTGATTGGAAGTATTTTCATATATTAAGCAGTGATAATTGGATAAACTGTATTTTTGCATCTTTTAATAAAGCAAATAATACCATTATTTAATTAAATTAATTTATTTATGCCAGATACCAACATGAAACGTATATCAAATATCGCTCGGGAATGTGGCCTCATTTGCACGTAGTATGACCCTACTTGGGGTTCCAAACCATAGTTTGAGACCCCATGAATTATGTTAAGAAGAAACCAACTCAAGCATCCAGGAATCTGAAGGATTAATAGCACTGAATTAGATTCACATGGTGTAGGAGTTCATAGATATTATGCAGGCTTGCTCATACAGCTCTGCCAGTATATTTTAACCTTGACCTATGCCTATACCTTGCCTTTCCACTCCTACTTTTCCCTGGAGCAGAGACTCTCAATTATGTTGAGCTTTCTCAGAGTTTAGTGAGTTGGACAAACATTTGATAAATCTAGGATGAGCCCACAAAACTCACTGAGACCTACAATAAGATATAAATGAAGAAAAATCTTTTAGAGGTGAAAAGGTTAGTACACTAAATCACTGCTATTGTCCTGGTCAGTTTCCAATTACTACAACTTGGCTTTTTTCTTATCAAAGTAAGTGGATGGGTTGGAAAATCATCCCACCAATAGGTAGGCTGAGACCTACAAGAATAGTTCCACATACGTTCACTATCTTAGACTTAAATCAAAATCAAATGCTGGAGGTTTAAGATGAATGAATGCAGTATTTAAGAGAAGAAAACTAGGAAACCATCAGTAGCTTTGCCTCCCTTATTAGCCAAATTGTGTAGAGTTAGTTAATGCTTCAGTGACTCATTAGGGAACTGGTGCCTCCAAGCGCAAAATGCAGGAGATAACAGAGAATTCTGAAATATGGAGAACCGCTGGCATATTTAATCACAATCCTCCTGTTTTCAATCCTCCTGTTTTCTCAATTAAATTACCCTTTTTACTTGGGGCTTTCATGTACTGACAAAAAAATCCTGCTTTTAGTCACACTCTTCGAATGATTAAAATCAGTTTATAATCATTTGAATTGTTATATTACTTTAGCCAATGACATTAACTTTTTGTTTTGCATATAAAATGTTACACAGTTTTCTATGAAAAATGTACAGTAATCTTCTTGCAAATCTAACAAATAAGATCATTTTAGCATAAAAC
Source organism: Sphenodon punctatus (assembly GCA_003113815.1). Lineage (NCBI taxonomy): Eukaryota > Metazoa > Chordata > Lepidosauria > Sphenodontia > Sphenodontidae > Sphenodon > Sphenodon punctatus. Next base: position 1,837,442 of record QEPC01000531.1, read on the forward strand.
GGTTGTTTGTGACAGGGCTTGAACAAAAAAAAATGTACCAGACCCATACTATTGCAGATGAAAAATGAGGCATGGGTCCCACCACCCCTTCCCCACATTCATTTAATTAGTTCAATCTAGGGAAAACGCCCTGCTCAGAAACTTGTTTCTAGAATTGTTGGTGAGGTTTTTTGGCCTGTCATAGGCAGGGGGTCGTCAGGCCATATTATCCCAGTGGTCTCTTCTGTGAATCTTTGCAAGCTGAAAAAGGAAGTGCACTGGAGTTTCTATCAAGGCTGAAGCACGCATTTCAAGGCAAATTCTGGATATGGAGGATTTGTCAAATTCAAACGGTTGTATACAAATCCGATTTGTTGTCCAGACTTGAAAACATGTTCGTAGGTTCAGTTGTGCATCTGACGGTTCTTTTCAAAATATTTAAGCTGTCAATTGGTTAACCGGTCATGTGATGTACTGGAGTGCCTAACAGTCAACATGGCAGGCAACCAAAATACTAAAATAATAAAGAAACGAAGTGTTGAAATAAATAATGAGTTTGATCATCACAAGAGCAATGAATTCAAATTAGTAGTCATTTTGGTAAGGAAACACATTCAGTTTGCAAACTTAAAGTTAGAAATTAAAGCACAGATGCATTTTTAATCAGATTACTATTTCTGGGCCCCCTCTAAGGGATCCATGTTTTTGTATCTGGTTCTGGCTCACGGACATCTGAAAATCTGTGATCTTTCAATCCATTATATTTGTCATTAGGGAGAAAGACCTTCCTGTTTCTTCTCCTTCCCTCCTAGACCCTTTAGCTCAGTGGTTGTTACTAAACTTTTTGCCTGAGACACTCCATTTTGGGATTTAAATGTATTCCCATGACCCCAGGCAGCATGACAGACATGCAAACAATACGTCAAGTATCAATTGAGATCATGACCCTGTCCACAGATGGTGCAACCCTACTTGGGGCCACAACCCACACACTTTGGGAACATACACTTTAAGTTGGTGGATTCCTCTACTTTCTTTCTGTCTCTAGCAATGTAGTAATGAGTACATGTTACTGCTACTGTACCCTTTGCCTCCACCTGTAAACAAATTCAACATTCATTTTTGCAGCTGTTCTTCCAATCAGTACCATCTGCACAAAATACACTTGAAGAGGAAATGCAAGTAGACCCTCCTGTACTAGCTTCTATAGAGCAGGATGGTGAGAAAATGGATGGCGGAACACTCAGGTTTCTGCTAGAAGAGGATGGTGTTATAAAAGGGACCTTTGAATTCAGAGCCTTTGAGCTACTATTACCATTGATTACGTTTAGTGCTGTAGAGGCTAAGGATAACTAAAAACAGGTTCCCATTTACCACACACTGTACAAACCAGAGCTGTGGCTAAAATGAAATGGGCCCAGGTACAGAGGATGGAATAGAGCCCTTCCTCCCTCCCAACAACAGGGGACCCAGCTGCACCTGGAAACGGAGGTTCCAGTACAGCTGCACCACCTGTCTCTATGACAGATACACCTTTGGGACAAACACATGGTAGAAGACAGTCCCCAACTGGAAGAGCTTAAAAATTAAATAGACAAAAGGGAAGGGCAAAGGATATATAATTAAGCAAGGTGAGTGATTTGATGGCTGGCAAATACATTCGTTCTGTGACTTTCTCTCTTCACAGAGTGGGGAGGATTAGTAAATGTTTCGTTTTCATTGGATTTCTTGACTAAGCTGGAAACAGATGGACTGATTTGCATCCCTAATAAGAGTTAACTATAGTAACTAAACTAGGATTACAGAAGTCTAGTCACACCACATAGTAGGTGACTACACTCCCAGATTCAAGGTGAATGTCACTGCCATGTGTACAGTGTGCATTCACTTTGAAGCTGTGACCCTCAAAGAGCAGCTGGGATCACCAAACGTCAAAAGAGAAGGGCTGGATGCTGATCGTTAAAAACTCAGTGAACTGCACCTTGGCATATTTTCTTTATGCCTGGGGGATATTATCATCATAGAACTGGCTGCTGTCAATTGCTGAAAACTGCACAGAGCAGTAATATACATGCAACACAGCAGTGACGTCTTAGCTGAGAGTGTCGTGCTCATCAACATGAATGTTGACAGTAAAGTAAAAGTAAATGAATATCAGTATTTGGTGTCTGAGATCCATTAGATCCCCAAACACATAAAGCAAAAGAATGTCCTGCAATCAGTCATTTGGAATTCTCAACCTTGCTTTATTTGGCAGGGCAGGGAAGGACTACAGAAAAAATTACCATATATTCCTGCTAAACATCTTGAAGAGGGCAAAACAGTACTTCCAGATTCTGACAGATATGAAACATTTGAGAGTAAGCCCTTTAAGATTAGATACTACGCAATATACCTTTGGAGAACAGGGTTGGGAAACCAATCCTTGGCTTTACAGATAACAACAAATGTACTCTTTGAAGGAAAGATGTGGCAGGTGCTCTTGTGAAGGTAAAACATGACAAAGAAGATAAACCCCCCCATTAACCTCCCACCCCCCCTGCCATTTAAAAGTTCCTTATCAGCAGTTAATGCTTTGGAAAATGCTCTGAGATTGCCAATCAGCTATTAAATCAAAACAGCTTGCTGTCTGGTAGGGGCAGGCAGAACTGGTCGATTTATTTAATAAAACTTTATGTACAAAATGGCAGTACCCGTGAACTTAATGGTCAGAATATAGAGTCTACAGGGGTAATTTTTATTACAGTTTATAGTGAGATTACCCATACTCCACACTTTTCAGATTTTATTGAGATTTTATGAGTCAACATGGCTGAAGCAGTTAACTGCACTAGGCATAGTTCTTGTTCACACTGAAGGGGACATGCTTGGCATTCTTCACATACATATTGTGTAGCTAATCTACCATAGACTATTAGCCTGCATTGTCCAATCAAAGACATTATTTAAAGTAATTCCACAAGTAAAATAATTTTCAACAAGTAAAATAAGAGCTAGGTTCATGCACATAATGGTGATGGCGTGTATGTAATAAAGACCCACATTAACATGTGCCTATGTGTACAAGCTTTTAAACTGAATGTAAAACTCTCCCTTATCTATAGTAAACAGAATTCCTGAAACTGTTGATATCTAAATCACACCCAGCCTCTAACATGCAAGTCGTTCATTGCCAGCCAAAAAATAAACCAGGGAAAGAAAAAGGAAAAGTATATTCAGTAATAGATTTGAACAGCACAGGACACAGGAGCTAAAAAGCAGTAAGATTCAAGTCTGCAGCTAAGACACTTCAAGGATCTATCAACACACAGGCTACTTTCAACTACAGATTGATTCCACAAGTGCAGATCAAGGAAAGACAATAGTGAAGAGTAGGAGAAACAGAAAATTCAATATTTATGTTCTGAAACATCCAAAGTTGCTGGATGAAGAGCAACAGATTTGGGTCTAAATCCTAGCAGAATTGTGGCCAGTGAGGCTTTACAAATGCACAGAGATTGCTGGCTAGAATAAAATGGTGGCAGGTGGTCTAGGAGCCAGTTCAAAACCTCTTCTTACTGTCTGCCTGTCTATCCTCCTCAGTGTGCTTTGTGGCCACTAACAAGCATGGATTTGGAAAGGTGTCTTCACTGCTGCACACGGACCTACAAGGCAATGAAGAATCGGCTGTCATTCCTGCAGTGGAGTCCTCAAAAATGAAAGGGAGGCAGATCTACTGCCTTGACAATCTAATGCCCCGCCCCTTAGCCCTTCTTGGTTTGGGATCAACTGCTGTACGACTCTCCTCCACCAAAGTCTCCATGTTGTCTGCCACTGCTCTGGTTCCTAGACTCTCTTGTGTGAAGACAGCAATTGAAGTGAAAAGTGAGGTGGCAAAATTTACAGATTGCACCACAACATTTTTCATTATAGCTAAATCCCAAATAGACTATGAAGACCTACAGAAGGATCCTGTACACCTCAGAGGCTGAGCAGCAAAATGGAAGATGAAATTTAATGGCTGATAAGTGGAAAGTGATGCATATAGGAAAAAATAATCCAAAGGACACGTACACAATGTTGGGAAAAGGATTTTGGTGACATAAAGATAGTTCATCATATCAGTGTACAGCAGTGGCCAAAAAGACAAACAAAATGTTGGTAATTATAAGGAAAGGAATAGAAAATAAAAGGGGGAATATTGTAACACTGCTATATAAATCCAGGGTGCACCCACACCTTGAATACCGTGTGCAGTAGGGCGCTTTTACACATGACACAGAACAGGTGTTGGGGGGGGATCGAACACACATTCAACACCCATCTTGTGTTACTTGTATACAGTGCGACAAATTTCGACACCGATTTGAACATCCACTGAACACTGGATGAACCTGCTTTATACTCGCCGGTTCATGGCGGGTTCATTTTCTGTGTTCATGGTGAACACCGGTATTGTCGGTCATCTAAACAGGACTGCAGCGTGTTGCAGCATCATGTGACCAGAGTCAAGGGTACCCAGACGTGGTAAGAGCAAGTGTATCGGCAGTATCAGCAGAGGGAGACAGCACTAAGGTAATCCGCTTACACATGGGATGCAATGGGGGGAAAGGTGTTCAAAGGGTGTTGAAGATCACACGCTGTACATGTAAATATGTAACGGGTGTTGGCCCAGTGTTCATAAAACACCCTTTAAACACCCGTTCTGTGTCGCATGTAAAAGCGCCCCTAGTCTCTCCATCTCAAAAAGAACTTAGTAACAATGGACAAAGTATAGAGAAGGGCATCAAAGACTATCAAGGCAAGGAACAGCTTCTATATGAGGAGAAGCTCAATAGGTCAGGGTGCTGGGGGGGATGCAATAGAAGATTACAGAATCATGTGTGGTGTAGAGCAAGTGAACAGGGAGGTGTTATTTACTTTTCTCACAAACCTAGAACTAGGTAACTGCCTATGAAGTTAACTGGCAGCATTCTTAAGACAAATAAAAGAGAAAAAAATTAATTCAACATATAGTTAACCTGTGGCACTAACTGCTAGAGTAGTTCTAAAGGGGCCAATAGTGTAACCGGTTTCAAAAAAGGACTGGATAAATTCTTAGACAATATGTTCATAAATGGCTGCTAGTCAAATTGATTAGGGGAACGAGACCTCTGAGTTTCAGGGGCTGAGAGTGAATATCAGGAAATGGATTACTCCATTATGATCTGTTGTGCATTTTTCTAAAGCAGCCAAAGTTGATCACTTTCAGAGATGGATGCTGGGCTAGCTGGATCATTAGTGTGAGCCAGTACACTTCTTATGAACACACTGCTGCCATGACCAGCACATTTCTGTGACATAAGGACCCTAACTGGGTGTGGTTTGATTATGTCATTTATTTATTTATTTATTTATTTATTTTTAAATTTATATCCCGCCCCTCCTGCCCACAGGGCAGCCCGGGGCGGCGAACAACATTTCATTTAAAACAATAATAAAATTTTAAAACAATTTAAAATACCCTACATGGGGAAAGCCCCCATCCCTATCCCCAGCCCCACCCCACCCTTACCCCCCGACAAAAGCCTGACGGAACAGCCAGGTCTTACATATACGCCGAAACAGCAGGAGAGTGGGCGCCAGCCGAGCCTCCTCCGGAAGCGAATTCCACAGCACAGGGGCGACCACCGAAAAAGATCTAACAT
>QEPC01000531.1:1853660-1964338 GCA_003113815.1 Sphenodon punctatus
GGGAAGGCGCCACAGTCCAGCGAATGGCCCAGCTAACGGCCAACACCCTTTGGAATATATCAAGTACACTCTTCGGATAGCATCACACATATTAGCTATTCAATTATGTAACTTTCTAACTTGGTTTCTGTTGAACAATGTTATTCAAAACTCTCTTCTGAGTCTTTGAGGCATTAATATGCACTAATGCATGTTCATGTCCTCCAGTTATCATGCCAAGTATTCTCAGTAGTTGCTGATTGGATCCCATACAGTAACAGTGATTCTGATGTCCTTGCTATAACTTCAAAAAAACCAAAGGGACTTGCCTACTAAGTATGGGCTTAGAGAAAAGAGTCACTGGGAATTACAGCCCTAATACTTTTAGCATCTCCAAAAACTAAGGAAGCTCTTTCTCTCCATAGAAATGTATAAGATATTCCATATTTCTTAGTTTTACAAGCTGTATTTTTATGGTTTTATACAACCTTTCCTTTCCAAGCCCACATATTACGTATTACTGGAGTTGCCTCTTACAATCAATCCATAGTAAGATCTGTCATGTCCAATTAAAAATCAACAACAGTTAAGAGTTCTCAACACCTTGCAGAGTTGATTCTACAGATTGATTTCAGCCCCACACCCCTTTGAATCTGGAACCCTCACTCTCCCAAGGATCAAGACCTCACTTTACAAACTGAGACTTTACTATTTAGTCAGACATTTGCTCTGTATCCAAAATTAAGTATGCAACATCGGAAGGATGGTTTTAAAAGAAAATGTCCCGAAATGCTTCATAAACATTTGCAGTTCGACAGTTCCAGGAAATCCAGATGACAGAGTTGATAGTATAACTTCATTCTGACACTGCAAATGTTATCAGATCAACATAAACTGATCAGGTCTAAAAAGATATGAGTTTAAAATTGCCTTTCAATCTCATTATAACTAATGAAATATTCCTTACACATTATATTAATTGGAATTGTAAAAAGGAAGATGTGACATCATAAGTATCTATTAGCTATAAATCTACACATGCTCAGGGGTCTGAGAGCGTTGAGCCATAACTATGAGAGGAAAAATCCAAGAATGCTTTAATGCCAGTGAAATAGGAGCCTAAAAAAATGTATGCAAGATTGTCCTGTCTACATTAAGATACACAACATTTTCTTCTCTCTTTGTGCAGGATTATTTTCAAAAATGTTTGGTTTTAAGAGGAAAAATATTTTTAAGATTCATTTTTTTTTTTTAGTTTGTTATATAGGATGTAGTATGAACAGTTTGGTATTAGTGAGTGGGACAGTTACAGAAATAAAAACAGCCAAAACAATGACTCTTTAAAACGGGGTCTGCTACAGCCCACTTTATAGCTCAAGCATTAAAGTCTGGCGGTCCACAGTTCAGTTCCCAGAGTGGAATTGAACTGTCCAGGTGGCAGTCATCAAACACATAAGTTAACAGTAAGTACCTTGTACATATACAAAATGTTCTTTGAACTTTCATATCTGTCACGGGTTGAAGGTCCGCACCCCCACTTTATCGGGTTTGAGTGACTCAGTTTCCCTCGCTTACAGCCCACTTGAATCAGTTTTTCTCTCTAGCCAATTCAAGCCTGCAGCAGGGACAACCCCTTTGTCACTCAAGGGCCCGATCCTTCCCGTTTACAGATTCTTTCTCTCTGGGGTCCCAAGAGCTTGAAAACTCTTGTTGCTCACTTGTGTCCCAATGTTAGACACAGACACTTCCTCATAAAGATAACAAGTTCATTTATTGATTACACAAGCAAGATAATTGATACAGAATGATAACTATAAATTAAAGGAAAATATAACGCATTCCTAATCTATACTGGTTGAGTTCCTAGATAAGCATCTTACCCTACGAAAGTCCATTAGTTCTGATTCCTTCTCAGTCACAGATGTAGGTGACTGGGTGCTGGTTCTTAGAGTTGCTAGAAAGCAACATCCTGGCCTCAGTGCATATCTTCCAGCCTTGCTAGCTGGCAGGATTCAGGATGCAGATGAGATTGCTCAAGATGGCTCTGACCAAGAGGTAGTGAAGATGGCTTAATGGCCCTCGCTTAAATACCAATTCTGAGTCCTTTGTTTGAGTTTTCCCGCCTTGGAGCCTGTGTGTTTCCTCACGTAGGCAACCCAGTCCATTTGCATCTCCTTAGGTCTGTCTAGCTGCGGGGGTGAATCCACAATCTTGTATCTCTTTGCATTTCCTGGAGTTTTGTCAGTGTCACATTACCTGATTTGAGTTCTACATGTCTCGATTGTAACATTACATACATGTTGAACCCTTTGCTTACATATTTACTAGACTTGTAGCCTCCATGTAGACCAGTATCACACGTGTGTGACCCTATGTTCCTTCGGGACAATATCCTCCAGTGTTTTGCACAAAGTTTGAGATAATGGCAAGAATGCAAAAGGAGACAGAAGGATGAGAAGGTGAATTGTGATGCCACCAAGAGAATAGTCAGTAAGGTAAAGAGAACCAGGATGGCAAAGCATCTATAAGAGTAAAAAGGAAGAGCACAGATAATATCTAATGTCAGTATTGAAGGGACTGAGACAAAGTAGTTCAGATTATATCTTTTATTGGACCAAATACTGTTGGTGAGTGTGTATAAAAATTTGGGCTTCACAGGGTCCTTCCACAGGCATGGAACAAGTCTGAACTATAGACTGCACAAATGTAGGACAAGTGTATTTAAGAAGCAGTTAGGGGGAAAACCCCCATAAATCTTAAACATTTAAAAATAAGGACGTTAAAATCAATTGATAACATTAAAAGCAAATTAAGAGGTATGCAAGGACAAACATTTATGGAGGGCTAAGTCTCCATCTCTTACATTTGGGACCAATACAACAACTACCCCCTCTCTCTAAACTAGCACTGAAAGGAACAGAGGCCATTTTAAAATGAGACTCAACCACCCATGTCCAGTCATGAACCACCCACCCAAACGCCCGTGTGAAGGTGGGTGTGTGCTCCTGTGACCCATACAGCACCCACTCTTGACCATTCACGGACCACTGGCAAAAAAGCCCGAGTAGTACGCTGTGCGGGGACATCCCAAAAAATGTGTTGGAGCCAATGCCCACGCATCCACAGCCCATATGAAAGGTGGCAGCTAGCCATGTCAGCGGACTGGTCTGCCATTCAGAGGACGCCTGTGTGAAGTTATGTTTCTGAGGCAACGACTGTTTTCGTGCCAAAGGGCATTTCTCATATTGTGATATCTAGTGGATGCCATCTCAGCCCCAAAGCACACACCATAGTTTGGTTTGGTGACATGCACAGGAGCAACCACTATCTATCCCTTTCGCTGTACTTTGGGTGTATGCTGGTTGCCTTTTTAAGGGACTGGGAAGGACTTTTTTTTCTTTCAGCTGCAGTTTGACTTGGTGGCTGTCAGTTTTTCATCTTCCTCAGTGTGTTAGTGCAATTTGGAACTAATGGGCAACATGTGGTGGTAGGATGATGAGCTACCATATTTTTGTCACACTCTTGCAGGGATCCAGTTAGTTTATATAAGTTTGTTGTAATAGTTAAATTAGTTAATGGAGACATCTCCTTAAGGGATGGAGATTCATTCATTTATTAAATTTTTAGACCGCCACCTCCTGCTACTGCAGCTTGGGGTGGCTTAAAAATACTAAAACATAGAAATATAAAACAATCGTAAATAAAAAAATGTAACGGCTAAACCCAGTGTAAGGGTGGTCAGGTTTTCGGCCAACAGCCCAGGGAATAGAGGGTGAGCACTGCACTGGAGGACAAGGGTGGTCCTGAGCGGGCGTTGGCCTCCTTACCTGCTTCAAAGTAATGTAAAAAGGCTGTGCTTGCTGCTCAAAAAGGCAGTAGTGTCTTCCCACAGCAGATGGCTGGGGGAAGGGTGCCTTAGCATATTTAAGCTTGCAAGGGGCTGGTACCTGAGCAGGCATCAGGCCACTCTTAATTTTTTTAATTTATTTTTTTGATGAGTTGTGTTACTGGACTCTGAATGAGTAAGTTCCTCTCCCCATATTTTTATTTATTACTTACATAGTAGCAGCAGTGCACCTGGTGCTGTACAATCAATAGTTAGACAGACCCCTACCCCCAAGAGGCTTACAATCTAAGAGACAAGGAAGAGCAAATATAGGGAGAGACAAGGATACATTAATAAGTTTGAGAAGTTGCAGGTGCACGTGCTTCACTTAGTTACAGGGAACTAGATTCTGAGTGAGAGGGAAGCGAGGGTGCAATTTCACTTATGACAAGCTAGGGAAGGCCTGACAGAATAGGTAGATTTTCAGGAGAGATTTTAAAGTAGGGAGGGAGGGAGCAGAGCAAATGTATCCAGGGAGGGATCTCCAGGCATGAGGGGCAGCAAGAGAGAAGGGGTGAATAAGTTTAGAGGAACAAGGGGGTTGCAAGCTTTGAATCAGCTTTGAATCAGACAATTTGAATGTCTGTCTCAAGTGGTCATCGGCCCCACACGACGGAGGGTATACCCTGAACCTGACTTTTTGCACTAGCCTTGAGGCGGGGAATGCATTGGTGGAGGAGGTGTCAGCAGTGTCTTTGTCATGGACAGATCATTACGGGCCAGTCTCCCAGCACATGTCTGCCCTCGAGAGGTTTGGAACCAGTTCAGTTGGTTCGCCCCCAGAACCTAATGGAACTAGGAAGGTTCCAGAATGCCCTTGGGGAGTTACCCTCCGATCTTGGTGACCACTCGCTCTATGATCTCGTTGCATTTTGGAACACCTTGCTGACTGAGGCCATCAACCAAATGGCTCCGAGGTGTTTGCGCTCTAAGCATCGACACCGCAGGCCTCCCTGGTTCACAGAGAATCTGCGGCGGCTGAAGCGGGAAGGGCGGCTGTTGGAGCAATGGTGGCGCCATTAATGTGCTGAAGCTGACAGATTGCAACACAGAGCTAGTTTAAAAGCCTATGCTGTGGCTGTGCGGGCAGCAACGAAAGGGTTCTTTGCTGCCCTCATAGCATCTGCAAAATCTCGTTCAGCAGAGTTTTTCTGGGAGATGAGGGGGCCGGTCAGTCCAGTCTCCTTCCATTTGGAACTGGAATTTTCCAGTGCCCGCTGTGACATGTTTGTTGATTACTTTGCAGATAAAATCACTCGGATTCACCATGACTTCGACGCTGCACTTAATACAACAGGGCGACGCTGGGGCCATTGCTGGCACGGGTGGTCAATGCCTCCTTTCAGGAGGGCAGAGTGCCGAGCTGCCTCGAAGAGGCGGTGGTGCGACCTCCACTGAGGAAACTATCACTTAACATTGACTCCCTCGCCAGTTATTGGCCTGTCTCTAACCTTCCCTTTTTAGCGAAGATTACTGAATGGGTTGTGGCTCAGCAGCTTCAGGAGCATCTAGACCACATCAGTTTTCTGGATCCCTTGCAGTCTGGCTTTCGTCTGGCTATGGCACAGACTGTGCTTGTGGCTTTGGTTGACGACCTCTGCCACAAATTGGATCAGAGTCAATTGACCCTTCTGATTCTATTAGATCTGTCGGCTGCTTTTTGTACCGTTAATCACGAGATGTTTGGGACTTGTTTGTGAGACTGAGTTGGGGTGGGTGGGAAGGTTCTTGAATGGTTCCATTCCTTCCTGTCCAGGAGAACTCAGTGAGTGGTGCTGGGTGAATGTTCACTGTCTCCCCAGGACATCTCATGTGGAATCCCGCAAGGTTCTATTCTGTCCCCTCTCCTGTTCAACATGTGTGTGCAGTTGCTCAGCGAGGTCGTGAAAGGGTTTGATGTTTGGTGTCATCAATATGCTGATGACACCCAACTCTACCTCTCCTTTTCATCAGGCCGGGTAGTCTCGGTGCTTACTCGGTGTCTGGCGGCTGTGGGGGACTGGATGAGGGCGAACCGTCTGAAGCTGAATCATGACAAGATGGAGGTGATGCTAGTGGGGAGGACAGTGGAGTTGGCGTCCCCGTCATTGATGGGTTTTGCCCTCCACTGGTTCCTCAGGTTCATAGTCTGGGAATGACCTTCTCATCTCCCTTCATTGAATCATCTTTCCTTTTCTATTCACATGTTTTCATTGATTATATTTGCCTTGTAGCTGTGACCCAGACGTCCGTTTGTGCAGACACACACACTGATGTCTAAACATGCTAGGCTAGGTGTCTAAACATGCTCCTCGGTAATGTAGAGCGACGCCCCACTTTTATGACACTAACATGTGAATTTCACTCCAGGTCTGTCAGGGGATAGGGATGGTCCCGCCTTGCTTGTGGATCAACTCTATACCAACAGTTGAGACTAAGGGGGTGGAGGTGGGGGTCTCCATCGGCTGGCAGCAGCCCTGCCCAGGGAGCGAACAGTACTACTGCCAGCAGATTCCATCAGCAACCTGCCCAGTTTCATTCCACCGATAAACTAAACGTACGCTGCACAAAGCAGCCTCAGCTAGCTAGGAAGACCGAGCTCTTCCAAGGTTGCTACAAGCAAAGCAGTGGGCACTTCCAACTGCCCTGGTAGCACATGTGAAATCCCGCAATGGAATTTCATATGAGCCGCTCCGTGCCCTTGCTATGATCATGAAGCACTGTCTCTAATATTCCTTCTCCTCCTGTTCCTACGCTGACATTTTCTCACTGGGTGTAAGCAGACAGACTGCAAGTTGCCTGGGCTGGCAGATCCATCTGAAGGCAGGCCTGCATCATGCCCATGCTGTCCGCATTGTTTCCCAACTCCTCCCATAACCCAGCCACACTCCATCTCAGGCCCCACTCATGCTGCTTCTTTTACCACATTTCAAATTTACTCAGAGATTTTCACCTTCCCCTGCAGCATCGGTGTGACTCGCCTGCTTGGAACATCTGGATCCTTCTTTTTCTAAGATTACTTCCTGTTATTTCCGCCATTGGTGTGCTCTGGTTGGTCCCAGTCTCTACTTACAGCTATTGCTGGGATTTCTTTGTGCGGATGGTTGGGGTGTGGCAGGTCCTGCAGTGGTGCAGGGGGCTGGACTAGATGATCCTGAGATCCCTTCCAGTCTTGTGACTATGACTCAGCCCTGCTTGTAGAACTCGGTCACAGAGGCAGACCGGCCAAATCCAAGGCAGCAGCCCAGAGTAGAGCTGCTGTCCCTCTGCTCGGTGGATGTATGCTGCAGCTCCACTCCTGGCTAGTCACTGCCCCAGCCAACACCATAGAATTGCGGGCACCAAGCTAGAGCGTTGGGCAATCCACCTGCAACTCTATGATGTGCGCGCCACATGGGACTGGGAAAGCGAAAGACACAGGGATGCATCCCCAGAGTAGCTCTGGGAACTGGCTGCCCCCTCGTCCATCTAAAAATACCCATTCTCTCTCTGCTATTGCAAATTCTTAACTCCTTACCCCTTATCTCCAGCTTCTCTTTTCTGTCACGTTTGAGGATCTTCCCAAACAGGCCCAAACCTGTCCTCTCCTCTACTCATGCACATCTGTCTCTTGGTTTCTGCTTCTCCAGAGCTATGCCCCATCAACCATATTCTCCTTTTAGTCTCCCAGTCTGAGAGAAATAAGGGGTAATGTTGAACATTGTGCTCTTTACTTGCAAAGAAACCTTGGATGTCTATCCCCTCTGCTGAATCTGCTACTTCATTTGCTTCAAAAACGTCATTTTTTCATTCCTGACACCCAACATGACTAATCATTGGAAAAATCCCTTCTCTTTTCCTCCATTCCACCAGTTTGTTTTTTTGAGGTGTCTTTTCCACCAGCTGCGTTATTTATCTTTCTGAGTAGCTTTCACCTATGTCCCCAACCAAGGGGAGTGCAAGGACTCCAAGGAGGCTGGGAGGCAGCAAGGGAATGGGGGAGAGTGATGGTATGTTGAGAAGCCGGACCTATCCCAGCCCACAGTGGTTAACCCTCAAGGTCCCGCTCCTCAAAATACCACCACTCTCCCCCATTCTCTTGTTGCCTCCTTCGTTTCCTGTAACACCAGCCTTTTCCGCCTTGCTTTGTGTTATCCCAATACCACATCACTCACTCCCCAGCTCTGTTACCCCTGCTGCTTCCCTGTCACTCCCATGCTGTCCTCTTTGTCCCCCAACCCTTCCCATAACTTATCCACACTCCATCTCAGCCTCCACTCATGCTGCTTCTTTTACCACACTTCAAATTTACTGGAATGCAGAAGAAATGGAGACTTTGCCTTCTTCTCTTCCACCAATAGAAAGGAATTTGGATTGGCGGGTCAGCCAACAAGTACTAATTGCAATCCTGCTGCTGTAAGGGGATGGAACTACCATGATGGGTGCTTTCAAATGTGATGGTGGCCTGCTTTTCTACACTTTATTCTGTTGTGGCATGGGGGCCACCATCACCTTAGTTCACAGCCAGGAAGCAGCTGCCAGATGTTTGCACGGGACAGATCCTGGCTGTGGTGGCAGGCAGCCTTGGCTGTGACTTGGGGAAAACTCTGAGTCAGAGCCTGTGCACCATGTTAGCTGCCGCCACGGCTTTGATCCGGCTGCCCGACTCGGAGTAAAAAGGGCTTTCACATCAGTGGCTGCCATGCTGCCCATCGAGGTGGGAAAGACGAGCCTATGGCCACAGCATGGGGGCGAACACACGTCCATATATCTCCCCGCCCTCCCCAGCGGCCAGGTTCCGGTCACATTAGTTTGGGGGTCTCACCAACCCCTGGCCACAGTGGTGGCCCAGCCCTAGTGGGGTAAGTCTGTGACAGTGCCCTAGCGCCATCACGTTAGTTGTCACCCTATTTTAGACTCTCCCAGTCAGTGCTGACGGAAGCAGCACTCCCAGATTTTCAGATGGTTGTATCCCCTGATGACGATATCCAGGAGCACAGGCCTCATCCCCTTTTTTCCACATCATGACAGTTTCTCTGACTCCCCATTTTCATTTTACCCTAACTTAAGTATCTCTTACTCTTTATGTTGGTGGTATCGGGGAGAGCGGGCTAGAGTTAGCTGTGAACCGCTGCTTATCGGTGCCTGTTGAGTGATTAAGAAGAAGGGAACACCTGTGCACTCTAAGCAGACTTGAAAAGGGAGGCGGCCCGCCTGCAGCAGCGCCGTACGCATGTGCCGGTGGTCGCGCACCTTAGGCGCGGACCAGGTGCACCAGGTCTTTTTCCCAAGGGATGGCCGCACGTGGGGTCGGCTTGAAGAAATCTAAGCGCTCCAGGGCGGAGGCTGCTATCACCTCCCCCCTGCCGGACAAAATGTTGAAACAAAGGCGAATTGAAAGGTTTTTGGTTGGCACCTGGGGTGGCCAACCCGCTGGTGGTTCTGGTAGTTATCCAGACCTCCCAGTAAGTAATCGTTTTTTAGTACTATCCTCCCCTGTCACGCTGGCAGGCAACCGTTCCCATGTTTTGCTGACTCTTGCTGCTATGAAAAACTCTTCTGCTGTTGAATCATGGACTTCTGCTGCTGGTCACTGTCTGGGGGCTGATGAGGAAACTGGTTTAACTGACTTTCTTTCTAGTCATGTTGCACTTACAACTGAGACTCTGATATTTATGTTTCTACAGCTGAATGATAAGCTGGAGACTTTGAATTTACTTTTTTGTCAGGGGAACTGGCAAGGTGGGGATTTGAAGTGTCCAGGTGGCTCCTAGACGGAGGCTCCCAACCCCCCCGTTAGCCAAGCCATCGCCCGGAGGCGGGGGGAGGCGGGGAAGCCTTGTCACAGTTTGGGGCAATTTAAGTTGGGGTCTGTAGCTCCAAACCCGGCTGGGTTATTAAGAGCTGGGAGATCTTTTTCCCGGCTAGAGCATAATAGCTTAGCCTCCCATGAGAATTTTTTTCGTACAGGGTGTCTTCTAATGATTTAGTTTTTACTATCCAACCTTTACCAAATGGCTATATGCCTATGTGGTATACTTCATTGGATGTCGCAGAGCATCTGCGACTGTTGCTACATAAGCCTATTACTAGCCGTGATGTTGTTGCTATTGTTACTATTTTTAGTTTAAGGGATCGGCAGATGCTGAAAGTTCTTTTCAACTCTCCAACTTGGGTCTCTGCAATTTTAGAGAAATCGGAACTTCTAAGGGCCAAAGCGGTGTATACATCTAGAGTGATTCAGGACGCTCCTGATCGCTTCCATGTGGTAAATGGTGTTTATCAACCCCATAGGAGGAGTACTGTTGCAGTGTGCCCCGATCCCCAGTAGCCCTCAATTCCTGTCCTGGCCGAAGCAGGTCCTCCTATTTTGCGAGGGCTTGCATCGGGACTTCCCCCCCTTTTGGGGGGTGCCAGGGGCCTGGAGGACAGGAGGGTGGCTAGGGAGCCTTGTGCTGTGGGCTTTTCTTCCCTTGGGGTTTGCATGTTCTTCCCTAGGGTCTCGACCCCCATGTCTCACCCTTCTAACCGAGGCCCTAATTGAGATCTTCTGCTGACCTCGGTGGGTGGGGGCAGCTCCGGGGGCGGGAGTATGGAAATTGAGGGTTCGCCATCTGCGCTAACAAATGCAGTGGAAACTAGACCTATGGCCCCCGGCTCGGGTTCTGCTCAAGGTTCTGTGAAAGGTGTCCTTCTGGTGGGGCACAGGGGGCAGAAGGGGTTTTTGGATAAATTTGGGTTGCTTACTAGGAAATTAGGGAACTTTAAATCTAGAAGGACGATACTGTGCTCTTTCTGGGTTGGATAGGGGTCGGGACTCCGGACCTTTGGTCAGGGATTCTGTTTCCCCCTTCTGGCCTCCAACCTCTTCCTCCTTGATAGAATTGGCTGAGGGTGCTGGGCTGGGGACTAGCCTGGCCCCTCACGGCCTAACCCCATGTAGCATAGACCTGTCCCCCCACCCCCCAGGTGCTGTCCCCCTCTGTGACTGTTTTGGAGGTGGGGGTGGCAGCAGGGGAAGGTTCTAGTACGGGAAGGTCTTCCCGCAGCTAGCTGATCTCTTCTTGGTTCTGTCCCTGCTTTAGTACCTGTATTCCCCCAGCTTTCTGGTGGGGTTCCTTTTTTGAGGGACCATGTTCCTCCTGGCCGAGTCTGTGGTGTTGAATGTTTTTTGCAGCCAACTATGCTACAACCTTCCTTAGCCAAACGACATCTTTCTAAGGACCCACCCGCCTTTCTAAGGACCCACCACGCCACTGTCTCCGCCATCCTCAAAAAACCCACCCTGGACGCATCTGATCCCTCTAGTTACCGGCCCGTCTCCCTCCTTCCCTTTGCCTCAAAGCTTCTGGAATGTGTTGTCTACTCTCGTTGCCTGGACCTCCTCTTTGCCAACTCCTCCCTGGACCCTCTCCAATTTGGCTTCCGCCCCCTCCACTCTACTGAAACTGCCCTGGCTAAGATCACCAATGATCTACTTGTCGCTAAATCTAAGCGCCTCAGCTCCATCCTTGTCCTCCTTGACCTCTCCGCTGCTTTTGACACTGTTGATCACTCGCTCCTATTGGACTCCCTTTACTCCTTGGGCTTCCGTGGCTCTGTCCTTGACTGGTTCTCCTCCTACCTCTCTGAACGCTCCTTTACAGTCTCACTCCCCGAGTCGAGCTCCTCCTCCCTCCCCCTTTCGGTTGGGGTCCCCCAAGTCTCCGTCCTTGGCCCTCTCCTCTTCTCTATTTACACCCTGTCCCTTGGCAAAATTATTGCCTCCCACGGATTCCAATATCATCTCTACGCTGATGACACCCAACTCTATCTTTCTACCCCCTCTCTCTCCTCTTCTGTCCACTCACGCCTCGTCAACTGCCTCTCTGATATCTCCGCCTGGATGTCCCGACGTCAACTCAAGCTCAACATGGCCAAGACCGAACTCCTCATTTTTCCTCCCTCCTCTTCCTCTCCCTCTAACCTGCCCATCTGCATCGATGGAGTCACCATCCATCCTGTTCTCCAAGCCCGTAGCTTGGGCTTCATCTTTGACACGCACCTCTCTTTTAAACCTTACATTGACTCTGTTGCCAAATCCTGCCGATTCGCCCTCCATAACATTGCTCGGATCCGCCCCTTTCTCTCTACCTCCTCGGCCAAAACCCTTGTTCATGCCATGGTTATCTCTCGCCTCGATTACTGCAACCTCCTCCTTGCTGGCCTCCCTCGCTCTCACCTGTCCCCCCTTATCGCAATCCAAAACTCCGCTGCCAAGGTCATTCACTCTGCCCGTCGCTTCGACCATGTGCAGCCTCTCCTCTTCTCTCTTCACTGGCTCCCCCTTCCTGAACGTATCCTGTTTAAACTCCTGGTACTCACGTTCAAAACACTCCACGACCAAGCTCCCCCTTACCTCTCGGACCTAATCTCCCTACGCACTCCTGCACGCGCTCTCTGCTCTTCCTCTGTCCCCTCCCTCACTCTCCCTCGTTTCTCCTGCTCACCTAACCGCCTTCGACCCTTCTCCCTCGCTGCCCCCCATGCCTGGAACTCCCTCCCTGCCCACATCCGCCTTGCCCCCTCCCTCCGCTCCTTCAAATCCCTCCTCAAGACCCACTTTTTCCTCTCTGCCTTTCCCAATGCCTGCTAGTCGTTCCCATATACCTACTGTCTGTTCTCCTCGACAGACTGCTGTAACCAACTAGATTGTAACTAAACTAAGCACACACACCAGAGACTTCGCATCTGCTTGAATGTTTGTTAGTCTTCTCCCTGTCTCTCCCACTGTCCCCTCTCCCTGTCTCCCCCTCCTTGTCTTTTAGATTGTAAGCCACAGGCAGGGACCTCGTCGATTTCTATGTTTTGTACAGCACCAGGTCACACGTCTGGCGCTATATAAATGTTTACAATAATAATAATAATTAATAATAATAGTTGGAATATTGCTGGGTGGAGATCCCGTCAGCTGGATATTGATTTTTTTCCCTTTTGGCTGGATATAAATTTGTCCTGCTTCAGGAAACCTGGTCCCTATCTGATTTGGTATGTAATGGGTTTTCTGTATACAGCCTGGCTGCTACTTCCTCTGCTGGACCTGGCAGGCCGAGCGAGGGCCTTGCCCTCTTAGTTTCTTCGGACCTTCAAGTAAAAATTAAACTCTGCGACTTGGTGGGATCATATTTTGCTCTATATTATGTCTGTTTCCTTCCAGGCTGGAGTTATTGTTGGGTAATCTTTATCTGCCACCAATGTCCTCCCCTTTTTCTTTGCCTAACTTTTGGCCTGAAGTCAGTAGGAAACTCTATGGGTTTTGTAGTCTGTACCCCAGGGCTGTCTTGCTCTTTGGGGGGAGGGGGGGGACTTCAACATTAGATTAGGCAACCCAGCCTTGTCCGTGAGATCACTTGGGCGTGACAATTCGGATCACTGTCCACCTCCTAGTTCCTCAAGGGATTGTGTAGCCAGTTCTGGGGTTGGCCATTTGAGGGATTTTTTGTCTGCTTTTGGGTGTATGGTATTAAATGGGCGCTGTTGGGGAGAATCTAAAGGGGCCTTTACCTATCATTTGGTTCATGGCTCCAGTATTATAGATTACTTTTTATTATCAGAAAACTTCTATCAAAATGTACTTGAGTTTCAAGTTATCCCTAGGTTTGAGACTAATCTTCCGCTCTCACTTTCATTTATGGATCCATATAAGCAGCAAAGATTTGGTAGAGGAAATGATGTTGTGGCTAAGGCCCCAGGGATGGAATTAGTGCATGTTAAATGATCTGAGGACCTAAGAGCAGCCTTTATAGGTTTTACTCAACAATCGGAAGTTAGGGAATTGGTAGTTAGGTTAGTAGCCTTGGAAGGGAACCCACTGGTGGATTTTGATGGACTGAATGCCCTTTTAGTCCCCCTTTTGGTAATTGAGAAGCCTGTGGGCCATCAGAGGGTGAGGCTCCCTGCTTGGTTTGATAGAGAATGCCAGTCTCTAAGGAGCCAACTGAAACAGCTGGTTAATAAGATAAAGAAAAATCCCTCTTTAGTTTTTAGGCAGGAATTGCAAGCTACACGAAGGAGTTATCGCCATATGATTGCCCTCAAGAGGCATGGGTTTCAGAAGGAAAGGTGGGCTCAGTTGCTGAAGGCGGCTTCACAAAATGACCAAAAACCCTTTTGGGATCTTATCCGCCCCGGCAGGTCTAGTGATAAGGGGTTGGCAATCCCATCAGATCTATGGGTAGGATTTTATGCGGAAATTTTTTCTACCCCTTTGGGGGGTACTTTTATTTTACCCCCTAGGGATAGCTTTCCGGAGTGGCCTCCCGTTTCCAAGGAGGAAGTACTATCTTTCATCGCCAAGTTGAAACCTGGGAAAGCCCCTGGAGAGGACTTTGTCCCTCCTGAGGTGTTGAGAGCTGACCCCGAGTGGTGGGCTAACTTTCTAGCCCCCCTCTTTTCCTCAATCAACTCTTTGGGGGAAATTCCCAAATCTTGGCGGAACGGTATAGTGGTTCCGATATTTAAGAAGGGCGATCCTTCCCATCCTGGGAATTATCGCCCTATCTGTCTCTTGAGTATTATAAGGAAGCTATAGTCTTGTTTTTTGTTGGAGAAGATGCTATGTTGGTTAAACGAAAGTAAGTTGATGGAACCTGAGCAGGTAGGGTTCCAGAGTGGGAAATTCACTCTGGACCAGATCTTTGTTTTCTCTCTCCTCTCCAATAAATATGTTAACCGTCAGGGGAAATTTTATTTATGTTTTGTAGATTTATCTATGGCTTTTGATTCCATCAATAGGGAAAGGCTCTGGCTCAAATTAAGTGCTACATCAATTGACCGCTGACTGCTTTTTCTATTAATAAAGATCCATAGTGACAATCAAATTTGCATACGCCCGGCTCCAGCTCAAATGTTGTTGGAAGAAGTTCATGTGCTTAGGGGCGTTAGACAAGGGTGCCTATTGGCCCCTGTATTATTTAACTTCTTTTTGAATGATGTAATCCCTTTTCTGAAAAACCTGGACACTCATGCCTCGCGTATAGGTTCAAGGAGCATCCCACCCCTCCTATATGCCAACGACACGGTCTTGATTTCCCAAACCTTGGTGGGGCTCAGGAGAGCAATGCAGAGGTTTGGGGAATACTGTGATAGGGAAGGACTTAAAATCAACTTCTCCAAAACTAAGACCATGGTTATGGGGAGGCGAGGGGGTGGCAGAAGCTGGACGATTGGATGTAATCGGGTCAACCAAGTGAGGGAGTTCAAGTATTTGGGAGTGATTGTATCTTCCTCCCTGAGCTGGAAGTCCCACCTAAAGGCGGTGGTGTCTCAAACTAGGTGTTCTTTGGCTGCTATTCTTGGTTTTTTTCATACTCAGGGGGGGAAATTGGTACTGCCTGCTTTGCGACTGTTTATGGCCAAAGTTCTTGCTCAATGCCTCTATGCTTTCCCCTTTTGGGGCCTCTCCTTTCTGGCTAGTTTAGAATTGATTCAAAACCAGGCTCTGCGAGCTATCCTGGGGGTCCCTAGGGGTACTCCCCAGGTAATTTTGAGACTGGAAACTGCGAGCCTTACTATAAGAACTCGGGCTCTCCAAATACTTTTGAGGTACTGGGTAAAGGTAGCTCTATTTCCTCTCCAGGATGATTCCCTCCTGGCCCTGGCGGTGGGGGCTGGGCTCCATAGCTCTTGGGCGCGCCAGGTGGAGGAGGAAGTTAAGCTCTTGGGGTTTTCCAGGGAATCCTTAGGTCATCTGGGCCCTGAAGGAGCTTTGCTCCTCATCAAGAGGAGATTGCTGGATCAGGAGCTTCAAAATGAAATGTCCCTGTTAGCGAATCAGAGGGTCGCTCCTGACTACCCCCTAGATAGTAATCTGGATCTGGAGAACAGTTATTTATATCTCTGGCAGGATTCTAATCTACATAGGGCTTTTACCTGTTTTCATTGTAACATGTATCCTTCTGCTCTGTTAGAGGGGCGCTTTAAGGGAATTCTTAGATCTGAGAGGCTCTACCAGCTATGCGACCTTCAGGAAACGGACACCTGTCAGCATGTTCTATTCTTTTGCACAGCCCTTAATGGCCCTAGGCATGCCCTTTTGGGTAGCTATATTCACGGTCTGCCGGTCTCAGGGGCTTTGGTAAGGAGGCTTTTGGGCTGTGCGGATTCGATGATGTCTACAGCTGTCGCAAGATTCTGTCAAGTATTTATACGGTTAAGGAAAGTCCATCTGGATAATTGTGTTGAAGGACTATGTTAGGTGATGAGTTTGGGGGGTTTTGGATTGGATTTATTTTGAACTGTATAACTATCCTTGTTTTAATTTATATGTATATGTGTTATGTGACTGTGTTGAATATTGTAATAGTCTTGGGCTACACAATAAACATATGACTACTACTCTTTATGTTAAAGAGTTTTAGTTTTCTCTCTAATCTAACAGTACTGACTCCACTAGAGTAATACTGGAGGTGCCTCAAGGTGAACTCTGGTTTCCACTTTGTTTTTTTTAAAAACCTTGTGGTAAAAAGTAGTCTCGGAAAATAAAGCATGAGGCAGAAGTATTTGTCTCAAAATGGCCTGATGCATAGCACTAATCCAGGCTCCACAGTTCATAATATTACCAGTAATTTACATTATACCACCATGACTTTCAAATAGGACACAAACTACACTATGTATTGGATACATTGTATTTTACTACAGCAAAATAGGGCATTTGTACGGATGGGGGACAGTGCCCAAAATGGACAAAGCACGAATGATCACACATCCAAATCGGTTTGGTCCCAACCTGGCAAAAAACTAAAGGTGTAACTTTGATTCAAGCTTGCAACCCTCCATGTGTGAGACAAGACACACTTTCTGGGAAGGGGAGGGAGGGTGTAAACATGAATTTAAATAAATGAAATTAATATTAACAGCCACAATGGCAGAGGATGGCAGGGGTCCTCTCACTGGGTGTTTTCAGACAGATGCCTGTACCTGCTCCGGAGGTGCACCCCTGCGTCTGTCTGCTTGCAGCCCCGCCTGTGTCCATTTTAAACAGACCCAGTGGCTTCCGCAACCCATGGTCCACCTGCACGGCACCCCATCCCTTACACCATAGAGTTGTGGACGGATCACCAGATGCTCTGGGCTATCACCTGCAACTCCATGGTGTTCCCAAGGGCAACCCCTGGCCAAGAGCAGAGCTGCACAGTGGCCATCTGCCGAGCAGACGGACTGCAGCTCTGCCTCAGGCCGGTGTCCTCGGTTTGGCCAGCCTGCTCTGCCAGCGGCGCTCCAGAATGCTCCGGAATGTTCCAGAGTGCCCTTGGCCAGGCTGACCCAGAGCAGGGACAGCCTGCTCTGCTTCAGCTCTGCCTGTACATCTGGTGGGTCCGCGTTTAGATGGCTGGGCCATCCAGGGGTGAGGCAGAGCAGAGGCAGGGCTGCTGTCCATATGAGAGCACCCACTGTCTCAGGGCCCCATGTAATAGCTTAAGTCTGCTTTTAGAAGCAGGTGATTTGTAAAGCTAACTATG
Organism: Sphenodon punctatus; assembly: GCA_003113815.1. Taxonomy (NCBI): domain Eukaryota; kingdom Metazoa; phylum Chordata; class Lepidosauria; order Sphenodontia; family Sphenodontidae; genus Sphenodon; species Sphenodon punctatus. The sequence continues at coordinate 1,870,986 of QEPC01000531.1, forward strand.
TTTCCATCATAAATATTACTGGGCAACCATATGGTCTTTGCCACTGAAGTGCTCATCAGGTACACCTAACAACTCTTCTCTACAAACAGTTTCAAACGAGCCCAGAATACATAAAGCCAACTTTGACTTACCTTTGACGTGGCTTCTCCCATCTTTCAAGAGAGGTACGACTATGGTGTTGTTCATATTCCCAGGTGATCTCACAGCTGTGTAGACAACAGGTACTGACTGTACAACCACTGGAATGCGGTGCACATGACTCATTTTGTTGGACTGTAAGTTCATGGGGCTCGAAGGTGGTACTGGATGGATTATATGCAAAAACTGCTGGCCTCCAACACCAGATGCAGAGGCCACAAGAGGACCGGGTGTTAATACTGATGGCACAGATGCTGCTGAAGATACGGATGTTATTACTGTTGGGGATGAAGCTGGCCGACTAGAAGATGACGAAGTTGAAATAGAGGAGGGAGAAGAAGCTGATGCAGTCATGGATACTGGTGAAGATGAAGCTGCTGTCGGAGATGACCTGGCTTTGTTTATTGACAAGTCCACTGGCTCAGTTTGTGTTTGGAAATGGTCTGTAGATAAAGAATCCTCTGCTGGATCTGCCTTCATGTTATTGAGCAACAGGGGCACAGCATCCATATCTGGGTAGTTGTGGACGTTTGGAGACTGTTGGGGGGAGAAACAAGGGAACATGTGTTTATCTTTTCAGACATTAATGTTAAAATATTTGGTTAAGACAATCTGAATGTCTATTTTGTAATATACACATTGGTAGTGAAGATGGCCAGTCCTAGAGAACGAGTGGCCTATACTTCACATCAAAAGATCTCCTGAAGGAGAAAGAAGTAGCTAGGCTTCTTACCACATATACTTATATATAAAAATTAAATAGCATGATTTTATTTATTTATTCATTCATATTTCTTGGCTGCCCCCTCCTGCCACAGAAGCTCGGGATGGCTCACAACAATAAAATACAACAATAAAGCAACTTAAATTTATCAAATTGCTATATAAAACTCAAACTGTTTCATCTCATTATTTTTTCTGAAGAACACGGGACTTTTGTCTCTATTTCCTAAAACAGATCACTGTTGAAAGGAGAAAATACCAAGGCTGAAGATTAAAATGCTGGCAGGTAACTCTCCAGAAAGTGTGAAGTGCATTTACAGTGTTGCTGTGAATCATTCAAGTAAACATTTCCACTGCAATGGACTGAAACAGCATATCTATATTGACTTACCTTTAGTGGCAGGTTGAATGTGATTTCATATTGTAAACACTGCAAAATGACTTATAAAATGCAACTGCTGCTATTTCAAACCTGACAATCTAATGAAGACACTTTCACATGAAAGATGCAATTAGTAATATTTATTTGTTCCTACTACATCCAGAGCTGAAAACATATCACCCACAATAATTTCTATTTCGTCAGGCATTCAGTAGGTGAAAATAGCTTTATATATCTGCATGGTGTTTTACAGTCTATTTTTATTACTTTTAATTTTTATTGAATATTTTGTTTAATGTTGTTACCCATGGAGATACATAATTTAAATAGATAAATAATGTCTGGAACACACAAGATGCTTTCTACATGCCAGAGATGATCACTGTTGACATCACTTGATCAAACTGCTCCACCTTGGAATGACATCACAGTTAACACTGTGGGATTGATTTCTCCCATAGTTTAACATGTAGACCTACCCTATGTTCAGGGACCCATTTTACTGCATTTTCCCCATTGCCACCAGGGTGAAAACACAGCAAACATGGGTCTCTGTTATGCGTTGCCTATTTGCTGCATACCATTCCTTGAAACAAAGCTCACAAACCACTGGTGAAAGCAATGTGGAAGTTAGGGATGCTTTGGAAATCTCGAATTAAAAAATGGTACATGTTGGGAGAAAATGCCTTGTGCAACACTGATGCTCCTTTTTGGGCTAGCACGTGCACATTTTCTTGCCAGGGCAGCTCCTTGATGCTTCTTCCAGCTTGTGCTACTCCTGCTATTCTAACCAGATTCTCCCAGATTAAATAAGTTTGAAGGCCAGGCTGGGCTGATGCTGCCACCACCATTTGGTTGTTGGCAAATCAGTTTCATTGCCAAACAGCTTGGTGTGGAGCAACAACAACCCTACTCACTCTATCTCCAGACCCCATCAAACTTAATCTCACCCTGGGTAGGGGCCACAAGAGTATGCTTACTGGTGAGGAAGCTGTACTAGGCCCCTATGAACACTCTCCATGTTCTCTGATGGATAGGGGACACAGAACGTTTGAGGGTGTTGGTATATGCAACATCCATAAGTTAAAGTTACTGTATTAAGAACAGTAATTGACGACAGAGCCACCAGATGGCGCTGCTAAGTTTGTGTGTACATGGAAGGGAGATGGGGTTTTGCAGTTGAATTCCTTCCTGTAACCACTCCTTCCCTTCTCTCTCATTGTCTCAGTTTCCATTTTGTCTTCTTACTAGTTAGATGCAACTAAGGATCTGTGCCTGGAAAGCTTAAGTAAAGTTCTGGTTTTAAACCTTCAGCTGCATTTGTCCTTATTGATTGCAAATCAGTTATTGCTCTGCAACAGTGGGCAGGTTGGAGCTCTCATGCTTTTATTTAAGCATGGTGTGTGTAGGTATAGGAGATCAATGTCATTACTCCCTGCTTGACTCTGGCCTAGTTCAGACTGGACTGTCGTTTTATTGCATGGGCACTAAGGCTACTAAAGTTCATATTTGAGATGTATTGTAATCCAAATTCTGAATATTAAAACGTCAAGTGTTTTTTTAGGAAATAAATGTCTTCAAGATAACTTTTCTCACTGAGGTACAGTAATCTATTTTAAAAGAGTAGGAACTCTTTGTATCAGATCATGTATTATACCACCTTTTAAAATGGAAGGAACAGCAAAGCTACGTTTTAGCATCTCCCTAGAATATTAGTTTACAATTAACTGTTGTTTCCTTTCACTGAACCATAAATTCTGCTGTTAAACTTGCACAGAGTAGGACAGGGGCAGCCCAGATGTAAATCACAGCCAACTGCAAACTACACTCCTACCCCACCTTTCTCTGAAGAAAATTCTTCAGGAACCCTGGTCAGAAGTGGAGGGAGTGACCCTGCCAGCAGCTTAGCCTGGAACAGTAGACTGCCCTAAGTTGGCGTCTAGAGACATAATAAATCCAGTCTTCCCTGGCTTAGGCACATTATTAATGATTTTATTATTATTATTATTATTATTATTATTATTATTATTATTATTATACAGACTAATCAATAAGAAAGAAAAAGAAAATCAAAGGAAAAGTATAAAACTTTCAGTGTTTTCAATGTACGAAGAAAGCTGAATGAAAATATTTCAAAGTACCTCTCTTTAGATAACTGCCATTGACAAATACTGACATGGGTACTAGGCATGTCATTCTAGTACTACTAGTTTTGACAAGTAAGTGACTGTACACATCAAAATCAATGGTACAATATATCACAAGACAGCAAGCATTGACATATACTACATCACACCTCTCGCCATACTATTCAAGCAGAAACCAATGGATGAGTAGTTAAGGCACTCTACTACAATCCAGAAGAGGAGTGCTTCAGGTCCTACACTGGATGGCGGCCTCCAATCTATCCAGCTGTAAATAGGTACCTATTCCATTGGGCTGTGGAGACTGAAAGACCATTGCATGTGGTGCTGTGCCTTAACCATGGCATTCTGCAGGACCGCATTGGTATGGGATAAATTCTAAGGGTGCAGCCACATGATGCACTTACCACACCTGAGGCATCCTTACCCCACTCCAGAAAGCCTAACCACACAATGCAGTGGACCGTGTGCCTGGCAGCTGCCAGATGTTCCCCCTACAGCATGGCGGGGTGGAAAGCTGGCTGTGATGTGCTATGCCCTCGGAAAAAGGCCAAGGACGCAGCCTTACCCGAAGTGAGGTAAGCCTGCCCAAGGCGCAGCAGCACACCTACGATTCATGTGCCCAGTCCCCATCAACTGCACGGTGAGGTCCGCTAAGGAGCTTTGAGTGGTGGGTGCTAGCTTTAGTCCCAACACAGCCACACCACAGACAGGGATGGGTTAGTGGGTGGGCTGGGGAGGCAGTGCCAGGCACCTGATTGTGTGGGCTGTGCCTTGGCCTGCCACAAGGTACAGCAGGATGGCTGACAGCGGCCCACCCAGCTGCCTGACGAAGGGGGATGCAACAGTCTGTTCTGCTCCCTGTTCTGGCCCCAAAGCATAGCAGCAGTGATTGCTCACCCCTGGGTGTGCAGGGATCAAGCCCTCTGTACCTCAAATGGAGGCACCTTACGTCTTTTCTTTATCTTCGCTGCATTTACACTCTGAAGGCCTCTTCCACTTCTACTATTCCATTTAGTTTGCTATGCTAACACTTTGGATAACTTCCTTAATGCTTGTCCATGTCTAAAGCCAAGTAAAGCTTCTAAACTTCTAATCAAGCTGAGTAAACAACAGGGGTTATAAACTCTGCAGAAACTTGTACAACTGATAAGCGCTACAGGTTACTTAGTCCAAGCTATTATATCTAACCCTTTCTCTAGGACTCAGGGCAGATTACACCATACATAAAGTATAACAATTTTATGCATACATGCATAACAATTTTAAAATCCTACAACCTCCCCAACAAGCCCTGTCCCCACCTACCAAATGCTTGACTAAATAAAAGGTCTTCCTTGCCTCTAACAATGCTCAGACTTTGAGGAGCCCCACAAGTTACTCTGGTTTTGATTAACTTCATCACCCTGTTGTAAGTTATAACTAGAGCTGAAAGAAATATTTGTGATAACTATGGTATCTGATGAGATTGCCTGCTTTGATTTGGGACCAATGGAACAGATACAATCTACTATTTGCTCCCACTTCTTTGGTTATCTGTTTGGGCAATTCCATTTTGGTTATTTCATTTATCTCAGTATTTTGGTTAATTTAGGTGGGTTGTTTCAGTATATTACTTTGTTTCAGCACTTTCTTTTTAGGGCAGGTTATTGAACAGGTTGTGGCTTGGCAGCTGCAGGAACATCTGAACCGCATCAGTTTTCTGGATTCCTCGCAGTCTGGATTTCATCTGGTGCAGACCGCCCCATGTTTTGACAATTATGCAAGATCTGGCTGTTCTGCCAGGCTTTTGGTGGGGAAGATGGGTAACGGGTGGGGTGTGGGGAAATGGTCTTTATCTCCACCATGTGGATTTTTATACTGTTGTATTTTATATTTTACTTATATTCTGTTTTATGTTTTTAACATATAAACTGTGAGCCTCCCCGAGCTGCTGACAGCAGGAGAGTGTGGGATACAAAATTTGTAAATAAATAAGTAAATAAATATTTGTGCTCATGTGTCCGCACAATAGTTAAAACAAAATAACTGGAATACCAAAATGATTAGTCCAAATAGTCAAAATAAAGTAACCAAACCAGAATGTACAATAATCAGATACGTGAATATTCATTATTGCTTGGCTATGCTGAGAGTTTTTCCAAAATGCAAATAATATTCACAAATATCATATCCACTATTAGTTTCACTTCTGTAACAACAGGACAAAATAATTTATATCCCCATAGCTTTGAGGCAGTGTTCTCAAGCATCCAGATAAAAAAATAGTCAGACAAACCAATAAAAGTAGCCCTTGAGGAGGACACACAGTTACATTTAAGTGTATATTTGCAAAATAGGCGGTTTTTCAGATAGGAAATTAGAAAACCTATAATTGCTCAAACTGTCATTTCCATTGCAACATTGTCTGATAATCCTCAAATCCACTCCAGTGGAAATGTACCCTCTTCCCCCTGCATGAGATGTTTCAAAGAAAATGACTGCATTTTGGCAAAGGTAACCGAGTAAAAAAAAATAAAAATAAAAAATCAGACTTCCTCTGACAAAACTAGTCAGTCACCATCTTAACTATAGAGTGCAGACTGCTGATCCACGATGATAGGGATCACCAGTGCAATCATGCAGCTTTCTGCGCTGTCAGTAGAGGACTAGGCTATGTTCTGCTCTGATCATCGTGCATGGTGACCGAGCCTTATATGACCAAGGATATCCTATGCTAGATTTCCTCATGCTTTGCTTTAGAAAGGAAAAACAAAAGGTAGATTCCAAAGAAAATGACTTGCCTGATCAAAAATAATTATGATTCTGAGTAATTTAATGACATGTAGAAATTTAATACAACTTTAAAATGCAGGGCGGACAGCACTTGCTGTTATAGAAGTGTCCCTAAGGTTTCCTAAAGTCTAAATCACAAGACACTTGATGTAATCATGAATATCTTAACCTTCATTTTTTGAAAAACAATTTGACACTTCCCCACATAGTTGCAGAGAAGGGGTTGAAGACATGATTGCAGTGCTTTCTAAAGGTTCTGAACAAGGAGGGGGGGAGGGTGTGTGTGAAATAAAAGGATATCCAGCTTTGTAAAATTTCAAGACTGACATTTGAGTGTGGGAACAATGAGAAAGCATACACAGAAATTGTCTAACATCCTAAGTCAACTTTCTCACATGAAAAATTAAATTTTAATAAATGTTTAAAGGGAGCATGGAAGGTTTATTTACAGGAATCCCCACATTCCATTTGCCTTTGGAACTGCTTTTCAAGAAGGTGCGTGTGTGTGTGTGTGTGGCTTTTTCCCCCCAGTAAAATAACTGAATACTTCCAAGGGATGGAATAGCTTAGAGAGATTCCTAGACCTTACATACTCCCAAAACATCACATCAGTAGAAATCAATATAGGATGCTTCTCCATCCAGACAACAGTCCTGAGAACACTGGTCCGGAGAGAGCTTGCATGTTCTCATCAGCAGAAGCTGGTTCAATGAAAGCTATCATCCAAACTAGTTGGTTTCCATCCTGGACACTTAACGTTGTTTAAAATGTTAAGGAATAAGAGCTCTCTCAGCTAATAACAGAAATATAGGCTAAGAAGTCTAATAGTAGCCATCAACCCTAGTGTAAATGTGAATAGGTCACACATGGGCCAAATACAACTAATTATTTCTATAGTGCTACTAGCCATACACAGAGCTTTACAGTCTCAGATTTTGGAGACAGGTCCTTGCCCAGTGGGCTTACAATCTAAGACGGACAAGGGTGAGGGGACACAGACATACCCATTTTACAGATGGGGAACTGAGGCTGAGAGGTTGCGACTTGCCCAATGCCACACTGAGTTCATGGTAAGTGCAGGATTTGAACCCTGGTTTCCCAGGCCCAAGTCTAGCACCTTCTCCACCACACCACACTGGCTTTCTAGGCTGAGAGGTTGTGACTTGCCCAAAGCCACCCAGTGAGTTCCTGGCTAGGGTGGGATCCAAACCCTGGCTTCCCAGGTCCAAGTCGAGCACCTTATCCACTACACCACAAAAGAATACAATGTTTGTATTTATCCCCAGCTCTAATACACACAAATCGAGGAAGTTACAGATGCAAAGAACAAAACACAGAAAACTATGCATACAATCTCCTCCTCTTGCTTTCTATCAGCAAAGTAACATAAAAATGGATTCAATTAATACTTGGGTAAAATTAGTAGTACAAAACACAAGACATTTGTGAAAGTGATCATTACTGAGAAGAGTACTTTATTCCTCCCCTCCCCACCATTAGCTATGGAGTCAATCGACTTCTTTCCCTACAAAAAGAATTAAACTGCAATTAAACTAACATAGGAAGACTGACTATGCACATAGAGAAAAGGTACAATAGAAGATTCAAGGTGTGAACAATTTAGCAGCTAAGTACAGGACATAGCAGTGTGAAATTCATTTTTGTTATGATAACAAAAACAAAAAATTACAAAAACAAAAATGAATTTTTGGTTTTGAAATAATATGAAAACACTAAAGATCGTATTTCCGGTTATATCTTTTTTGTTTCTTATTCAATTCTGATGAAACTTGGGGAGACTGTACCCTCAATGGAGGGCACTATGTGTACCAATTTCTGAATGATTGGATAAAGGGAACCAATTTTATAAGTAACTGAATGTTGTGATTTTGAGAAAAGCTGCACACACATTCCTGGCTACGACTTCTTTATCTTCCATCCAATTTGCATGAAACCTGGGGAGATTATGTCCCTCCCGAAGATTACCAATCCTGCCAAATGTCAGAAAGATTGGGGAGAGATGTTGGGCTGGTCACAGCACAGAATGAGGATATTTGGTTGACATTTCTGTTGACCAATTGGCATCACAAACAGATCTTATATCACAGTGACACCTTTTAGAGAAGGTTATTGAACGGGTGGTGGCCCGGCAGCTACAGGACCAAGCCAATTTTCTTGATCCCTCAGAGTCTGGCTTTCGTTCGTGTTATGGCATGGAGACTGCGCTTGTGGTCTTGGTCAACAACCTCTCCCATGAGTTGGACCAGGGTCGTTGGAGCCTGCTGATCCTGTTAGATTTCTCAGCTGCGTTTGATACCGTTGATGATGGGTTGTTGGTGACTCCGCTGCGGGACCGGGCAGGGATTGGCGGGACTGTTCTTGAATGGTTCTGCTCTTTCCTGACTGGGAGAACCCAGCATGTGGTCCTGGGTGATTTTTCATTTCTTCCCCGGGGTCTCACATCTGGGGTCTCACAGGGTTTTATCTTATCGCCTCTTTTGTTTAACGTGTATATGCAGCCTTTGGGGGAAGTTGTCAGGGAGTTTGGCGCACGGTGTCATCAATATAATGACGACACCCAGCTATCTCTCTCTTTTTCATCCGACTCAGGCCCAGCACTCTTGGTGCTTACCTGGTGTTTGGTGTCTGTGGGGGATTGGATGAGGGCAAGCCTCATCCAATCCAACTTCAGGAAGTTAAATCCCGACAAGACGGAGATAATGGTTGTGGGGAAAGGCAGGGGAGTAGTGGCCCCCATCATTGAGGGGGTCCGTCTTGCCCTGGTATCTCAGGTTTGGAGTCTGGGGGTGCTCCTGGACCCGCAGCTCTGTCTGGATGTCCAGGTGGTGGCTGTGGCGAAGGGGGCATTTCGTCAGTTACATCTGGAACGTCAGCTTAGGCCGTATGTCTCGGACTCTGATCTGGCCACAATCGTCCATGCTTTTATTACCTCGAGACTGAACTACTGTAACGCACTATACGTGGGGCTACACTTGGTGCTGGTTTGGAGACTGCAGCTGGTGCAGAACGCAGCGGCACATCTCCTAACGTGGACGGGTTGACGCAAGCACATTACACCGGTGCTCCGCTCTCTGCACTGGCTGCCGATAGACTTCCGGGCCCAATTCAAGGTGTTGACCTTTAAAGTCTTCAACAGCCCAGGCCCCACCCACCTGCAGGACCGCCTCACCCTCTGGGTCCTAGATCAGCCCCTGCGGTCAGCCAGGGCCACCCTCCTCGAGATCCCTCGGGTTTCTACCTTGTGGAGGACGTTCTCTGTGGCTGCGTCACGGCTGTGGAACTCCCTCCTGCTGGAGGTCTGCTTTGCCACCAACCTCCCCTCTTTCCGCAGACAATGTAAGACCTGGTTGCTCTGCCATGCCTTCCCCAAGGGAGATGGGGTGGGTGGGTTGGGTTGGGTTAGAGAGGGGATTAATTGTTTTTATTGTGGAATTTTAAATTGTATTTATTTGTTGAATTGAATTAAGTTTATTTGGCATAGCCTTAGGCCATTGCCATCTGAAAACAAGCATACATTAAACAATTAAGTAGCCATTTGCACTCCGGCAAATAACAAATTTATAAGAATAAAAACAGAATCATCAATATCTAAATCAACAAACGTACACCAAGCGCAGTGAAAAAACTTGTCATTATAATAACTTTGAGTCCAAGAACTGGGTTCTCAAATTAAAAGCCAGCATCAGAAACTTAGCGACTGCTGCGGTCACCTCCGCGGAGGTATCATTCAGGGCTGCCAACAACAGTCCACGGGAAGTCCAACCAGGGAACTTGTCCATGAAGGTGGAAAGAAAGTTCTTACGTATACTGCCGTACAAGTGACAATCAAATAATATATGGGACGTTGATTCTACAGATACACTATCAAAGGGGCACAAGCAATCGTCATAACGCTGAGCATGCATCCGTCCTTCCAATACTTTGGAGGGTAAGGCATTAATCCGTACACACAGAAACAGGTGCTTCTCTCTAAATGTGAGTGACGATACCAAATATTTAGCCACATCTCCTTTCTCAGGTGCCCAGGCTACAAAGTTCAACATATGGGGAGAGTTTCGTATCCTGGCCAAATCTACTTGCCTGTGCACATCCTCAATCCTCAGAAAGATTTCAGTCCTTGCCGCCCTGATATTTTTATTGACAAAATAGACCTGTGAGAACCCCAATTCTAACAATTGTTTGTCAATGGCCCTCAGCCATAATCATTGTCCAACATAAATTTGGACAATCCTTGTCCACTGAGTCGGGTCATCCTAAGCCACAACCCAAAGGTAAAACTCGAAGCTATCATTGACCAGCTACTCAGACCTAGTTCTAACCTAACAGCAGTCATGGGAGTGCCCCTTGGGACCCACAGAAGGTGCTGCAAAAAGAGAGACTGTAACACATTTAAATTGGCAGAATCAAAAGGGGCCCATAGCTCGGCCCCATAGAGAAAACCCACCTTGGCCTTGCTGTCGAAGACCTTCACTGTAAGCTCTATTTTCCTCCTCCCATTGGCTGCAAAGTATCTGAGAATGGCCTGCATAACACCTTTTGCTGATGCTAACACTTTCAGATAGTGGGGTTTCCAAGCGCGGGTTGCGTGGAAATGGATTCCTAAATATTTAAAACTCCTCACCTGCTGAAGCGGGTAACCATTAATGGTCCAGTTATAGATTCTTGATGATTTAGAAAAGACCATAATTTTAGTTTTATCAAAATTGATGGTCAGCTTATTCCTGACACAAAAGTCAGAAAAGGTATTTAATTGCCTACTTAGCCCAATACGTGTTTGGGAGAGGAGTGCAAGGTCGTCTACATATAGAAGAGCCCCCATCACCCTAGATGCCAACTTAGGGGGAACAAACGAGACTGGGCCAAGAGTGGAATCGCATCATTTATAAACAGGTTAAACAGGGCGGGGGCCAATACACAGCCCTGTCGAACACCTCGATTGACTCTGATATTACCCGTAGTGTGGCCCTCACAACTTCAGAGTTTCAGGTCCTCATATCAGAAGTTGCTGATTTCTAAGAAGCGTGAGTTCCAACAAAAATTCTGGGCTCTATTACTTAATCCAGCTAGTTCCGGAGACTCTCGGAGATTCTGGGAGCCTATTCGTAAGTCCAAGGTCGGGGGTAAACCTATGGGGCCCTCTCCTGTTCCCCCAGAAGTTTGGGAAAAGCACTACGAGGATCTTTTTTACAACTATTCTCCTTCTGGACTTAGTGTAGCGACCCATTCGAAAGATTGTTTTCAAACCTGGCAACCCGTTTCTACTGAGGATATATTGGATCTTATTTCTCAGCTTAAAAATGGGAAGGTGCCGGGGGATGATTTTATTACTTCCGAATTGCTGAAATTTGCCCCTAATTGGTGGGCTGCAATATTGGTCCCTTTGTTTACAGCTATCTATGAGACAGGTGAGATTCCCACCTTGTGGCAGAAAAGCATAGTGATACCTATTTATAAAAAAGGTGATCCATCTCTACCTGGAAATTACTGTCCTATCAGTCTACTTAGCGTGGTAGGGAAGTTGTATGCAAGATTCTTATTAGCCAAATTACAACTTTGGCTGGATTCTAACAACATAATGGAACCAGAGCAGGCCGGCTTTCAAAAGGGCAAGTCAACTCTAGATCATGTACTTGCCCTAACTGTCATAGTCAACAAATATCTTAGTTGTCAAAATCGTTTTTATCTTTGTTTTATTGACCTATGCACAGCTTTTGATTCTGTGTGTAGGGACCCCGCCTATGGTTTAAACTAAGTACATCCTCAATTGACCCACGGCTGCTGTTCTTGCTGGTGAAGCTGCACAGTGGCAATTCCCTGCAAGTACGGTACAACCAAGCTTGTAGCCTGTCCAGGAAGGTCCAGGTTGTGGCTGGCATCAGGCAGGGATGTATCTTGGCTCCTGCCCTATTCAATTTGTTTCTAAATGACGTTATATCATTTAAAAAGCATAGTGATACCCATGCGCCTGCCATCGGCGGGAGGGAAATTCCAGCCCTCTTGTATGCCGACGACATGGTATTGATTTCTCGAACAATGGTAGACTTGAGGCATGCTATGAACCAGCTTGGGGCCTATTGTAGTAAAGAGGCTTTAACAATCAATTTCGACAAAACCAAGGTAATGGCAATGGGGAACTCTAGGAATCACAAATCTCATCATTGGTCAATTGGGGCTAACCCAGTAGAGCAAGTTTCTTCTTATATATCTGGGAGTGATTCTCTCTTCTACAGGCAGTTGGAAGCTGCACTTGGATGCAGTAAAGGCCCAGGCTAGGCATACCACCGCGGCGATTACTAGTTTCTTTTTTGGCCGTGGGGGTAACTTGGTGCTGCCAGCCCTTCGCCTCTTTAAGGTTAAAGTAATTCCCCAGGTTTTATATGCCTTTCCAGTTTGGGGTATTGTCTACCTGAGTAAATTGGAAGCTGTTCAAAATGGCTTTCTTGGCTGTATTTTGGGAGTTCCCAAGGGTACCCCCCAGGTAATTCTAAGGCTTGAAACTTCTAGTCATACGATCAGGCAGGTTGCCATGGGATCGTTGCTCAAATATTGGATTAGGATTTCTCTTTTTCCTTTGCAAGATCGTTCCCTTATCAGCCTAGTGTCCATCCATGGCCTTTTGGGTTTCTGGGAGTCTGTAGTTGAGCAGGAAGTTTATAACTTGGGGTTTTCCCGTGACTTTCTATCGAGGGTAGGCCCTGAGGGTGCTGAGTCCCTTATTATTAAGAGACTAGCTGATCAAGAACTTCAAACCGCAAATTCTCTTTTAAGAGTGCAGAGAACTGCCCGTTTATTTTCCCGCAGAACCTTTTCATGCTAAAGCTAGCTACTTATTTGCTTGGCCTAATGCAACTGCAAGATTGGCATTTACCCAGCTTACTCGCCTACTCTCCAGTTTTTTTGGAGGGTCGGTATGCTGGGATCCCTAGGGAGAATTGGTACTGTATTCTTCGTAAGCCCGATTCTCTCTTGCATGTTTTTTTTCGATGCCCTGCTCTGGCAGATTTAAGAGAAAAGTTCTTGGGTATCTCATCTCCTTCTGTCCATGCTGATTGTCTACATTCTCGTTTACGGGAGTTTCTTAGTCCCGTTGATTCACCACTGACCCACGCAGTGGCTAGTTTTGGTATAGCCGCTGCTCGCAGACGTACAATTCTTTTGTAAACTGTGGTTTTCTAGTTAGAGTGGTAGAGCTATAGTGGGATGTTAAGCATGGCTGTTTGTACTGGGTAGGCTGTGGTTTGTATGCATACACTGGCCGCAATGCTTGTTCAGTTTGTTTTATTGTTTAATTTTGTTATATTGTATATATAACTTATATTGTAATAGCTACGGCTACACAATAAAATTTACATTCATTCATTCATTCATTCAGTGTGGCCCTCATTGTCGAGTTTAACCTTAAGGGAATTTATTTGTTTTAACATGTTGTTAGCCGACCCAAGTGTCAGTACCCGGGGCCTCCCCGCCGAGAGGGTGCATGCATCCCCCCCAACCACTGCCACGGACCCGCTCACTGCCTCCTCTGGTTGCCAAGGCAACCGGCACTGTTGCTGGCGGTGTTGCGCCACTCCCAGTAACACCCCGGGGGGGCAGAGCCACACCCACAGTCACCACAGCGCTCTGCGTATCTCCTAGCACTCCAGGGGGGCGTGGTTCAGACTACATAAGCCAGCGCAAGGTGTTCCCTGGTGCCAGTAATCAGAGCGAGAGACTGGCCCCAAAACTAAGTGATTGGTTCTTGTATCTTGTGGGTTAGTGTCACTTTCAGCCTTCCCTGTCCCCTCTTTCTTAGTGTGAGTGCGTTGCGTGGATGGTGGTGGGCCGGACCCGCTTGGGCTTGATCTTGTGCTCTGCGCCCTATGATGATAGGAGCCCCATCCCTGAGAGACATATTGGGCCGCACTACTATTCTGACGGGCAATTTCCCCCAACACTGTGGGGGCAGGGCACTGGTGTAACTGCAGGGCGTGTGAGTGAGTGCGTGGATCCTGGTCCCCGTTACCCCCTCCAACTGACACCAAGATGCTTTTAGCAGGAGGGGGCAGCATACAAATTTTATAAAGAAAAGAAAAGAAAAGGAAAGGAAAGGAAAAGAAAATCCCTGGTATAGACTCGTTCTCTGCATATAAAAAGCTTATAAAATTGGGAACCTTTATCACATCTTTCCAATATCTGACAGTGATGATCCTAAAGGTGTGAGATACAGGCCTGCCAAATGTAGGCCTGTTCGACTACAAAGATGTTACAGTCAGGAACATTTATATGTAAAGTGCTTATACCACCAGGACCCTTTATGCAATCCTTCTGAAAGTTGGGGAGGGGTAAAAACTTGCCAAGTTTTATCCTCATTAGATGGGAGACACAGAAGTTACAGCCAGGAAAGTATATGCAGATTTTTGCAAAACAACATAATTAGACTGCTTATAAAATCGGATTCCTTTATCCAATCCTTCTGAAAGTTGGTACAGCGAATGCCTTCGATTGAAGGTACAATCCCTCCAAGTTTCATCCAAATAAAATGAAAAATAAAAAGTTACAGTCATAAACTTTTTTTCCATTGAAACCAATGGAAATCTAAAACAAAATCAAAAACAAACAAAATGTCAATATTTATGAAAATGAAAGATTTAAAAAACAAAAAAGAAAAATGAAAAAGAATAATGACACGGGTTCCTGGAGCACACCTCTTACAGGACAATAATGCTGTATCTTGTCCTATTGCCCACAGTATTGTTACCCTTTTGAGTTGTGAAACTAACCAATACAACAAAAGATTCACCATCTCAAGCAGAAACGTTTGTTCATGCTAGAAGGAAGATATTATTTAGAACAGAAGACTCTCTCTCCAAATATAATTTTTTGGCCAAAATGTTAACAATGAACACAAGCACATTTTAAATAATGGGTTTAAATAACGTATTGCTAAAATATGAGTACACCTTAAGCAGGGCACATTCTACTGCCCCTCCCAAAGTTGGTGGAAGCAGCAGATAAGGATTTATCCATTGGTACTGAAAGAGCTGGTAATTACTTCCTCCCAAAGCTGATAATAATCAGGCTATGTATTGTCTCGCGAATGAAACAGCAGTCATTTTTGTTAACGTAAAAATTCTCTTAGACTTCACTAACTCTACAGAGATCAGCTGTGATCAATCCTTTAACAAAAAAGAGAATCATCAATATATTAAAACACTAGATGTTCAAGATAGATGTAATTTATATTTGAATATTATGATTAGAATGCTCCATCAAACTGAGAATTTGTTGAGAGAAATTCAATGCACAGTTCAGTAATTTATATGTAACATGCAAGCAATACTTCAAGAGAAACAAGAACCTAAAGGAAGCAAACTAATACTTCAAGAAAAGTTCTCAAGTGGACTGAACATTAATATAATCTTTATATCATGTAGAAGAAAAGAATGACATTAGTATATATAAATGAGTGTATCAGCAAAATTATGGATAGGAAATACAATTAGAGGACTTCTACCGATGAAGAATTGTACTGAATAGGTAAAACCTCTGAACATCCTAGGTTTACAAGATTAGACTTCCAGAAAGACCTATTAGGCTACTGAATGGATTAATGGAATTTTCCTTGTGAGCAGGCCTATTTTTTTCCTCTTGATGCTGTCTAATTACTCTTATTTATATACCCTAGCAATACTTTAAATAATTTCTCCCCCCTACTTTAGGTCCATTTCTGCAAACTCTATGCACACTGAATAGTCCCGTTGAACTCAATGATTTTACTCCCATAAATACACAACATAAGAAAGGACTATGGAATCAAATCCTTGGTGTTGCACAAAAAAATTGAGAGAATAAGAAAAGTTGGATAACAGAATTAATCTATTTAAAAAACAAAAAAACAATTCCCTCCACCAGAGTAGTTGTATTTGAATATGGGTGTTTTAGACATAGTGGGCAGGTCCGTGATCAGCGTGGAGGGAGGATGTGTGGCCGACGCACACGAGGGAATGCTTCAGATGAGCGGCCCCACGCAGAGCTGCCCTGCCCACACACCCCATCTAGACACAGGGCACTCTAGCTTTTTGCAAAAAGCCCCATTTTTTGGGGGGGGGGGAGGGATGCGTGGGGGAGGTAGGGATAGGTGGGTGTGGGAGTGCACACCGCCCCCTCCCCCCCATGACAATCAGATGGGATTAGTGGTCCTTTAGTGGGGCTGCCTTGTTTAAAAACACCCTATGTCATTTGCTTCTTCATGTTATTACTGTCTTTTTGTATACACGTTCCTTAAAGATTCCAGCATAATAGAATCTAGTGTATCAACATGCACTGACTGCTTTGCTCATAAAACTGGCAAGATTCAAGTCAATGCTTACAGAGGACTTTCAAAGGCGAGTTAAAAAATTATAAATGCAGTTATACACAGTGGAAGCTTGATTATAAGTTTATGCTCATCCAATCAGTTAACAAAAATTCATTCATCTGATCAGAAAAAACTTGAAGTCTACACAATGGACAGGATTTGCAGCAAACCATTTGCTTGTGTTTTAGAGGTGTATCAATATAAACATGTCAGCTTCCAAACATCTGTAGAATTCATATCTGGTCAAAAACCTAATGAATGAAAGAAAAAGTTGAGTTACATGGCTACAAAATGATTAAATAGGCTTCTGCCGATAACTTTAATGATGTTGTATTGTAGTCTCCATATCCAAAACCCACTTAGTCATCTCTTAACCAATCCATTCAATTCAATAACTGCAAGCTAGCCTTATCTGAGCTGCCTTTTACTGGTGCAAGTAATACGCCTTTATAAGACTATTCATGCAAGCAAGTAAACCTGACCAAACTAAAGTGACTTAAGCATGGACACTTAACTCTTCCACACCTCCCTCATGATTCAACCCCATCCAATTTTCTGTCCAGTCCTTTTTGTTTTTTTCTGAAGCAACTCTTACCTGTCAACATATGTTATATTTCAATTTCTTAAAGATATTATATAGGGCTAGACATTTTAGAACACCTCCATAGAATCCCTACTCATGAGGTGCACTGTTATTTTACCCATTTCTTTTAAATTCTTCAGACACTGACATTTTTCCCATCTTAACCAGTTCAAATTCCCTCTAAGGGCATGACTTAATGAGTCACAATTAAATATAACTCAATTATGGTATGGGATTCATAAAGACAGAGGAAGGATTCTGGAAATGAAAACAAAAAAATCAAGAGATACAAACACCTGAAGAGTTTAATATTTCACATGTTGCCACTAAGAGCATGTTTCGATGATACAAAAATGTGCCTATTTGCCTCCAGGAAAAACTCCAGGAGGCAAAACAGGTATTGCTTTCGTCATGTGGGAATGTTAACTAGTGCTGCTGTTGAACCCTAGACAGGTGGGAGTTTGTGGGGAGGGATTCAAACAGTGTGGCTACCCCATCCACAAACCATGGGAGAGGGGGAAGCATGCCAGATTGGTCTTTGCAACTGACATGTCCCCGGAGTGAGCGCTGGGGAACCTGGGCTCCCTAATGCTCCCGACCAGTTCTTGTGATTTGCAAAGGCCGTGTCCCCCCGCCCACCGTGCCTATGAGCAGCAAACCAGTCTGCTGGCACGGCTGGCCACCCTAGTTCATATGGGCAGGGGTTCCCTGTCCACCCATTGCCACAGAGTTATTTGGCTTGCCCCGCAAAGAGCACTCTGGATTTCCTGGCAGTGATCCATATATAATTGCTCTGTGGCTCACAAGAGTGCGCACCCCCCCGTTCCATCTTTAGATGGGTGGTCAGCTCTGTGGCTCCTGGGTGGGTGGACATGCAGGGTAGCATCTCGTCTAAAAACAGAGAGAGAGTAAATGGTAAACTTAGAATTAGAAACCCACAATTCTTTGTTTGGTGCTCTGACCACAAAATCATTTTCTATCTTCCCCATAATTATCTTTTGAAAAAAGAACTTAAAATAACTATAACTAATTAAATGACTGTTTAAGAATCGACATTTAAAAGCACACAGGGCAGATCAAATTAAAAAATATGTATTAAGATTGATTCCATATAATTACAACTAGAGCTCTCAGCTGAGTCAGTTTCATAATGAAACAAAACATTAATGAAATCTGGGTGTTGATATATTTTGAACTCAATATTTTGAAATTTTCATGGAAAGAAAAGGGAAATTGAAACTGTCAACAGGACATTTTAGGTTTTCCATTGCAGCAGCAGCTGTTCATGGCCTGCTGTCTGAGGTTATATGCAAATTTCACATGTTCAGTCTAGGGCAGCCAGCCACAAGTTCCTATTTTTCTTAACATATTCAATGTTAACACACAGCCTCATCAAGTATAATCCAACTCAGCAACTGCACTAAAATTATTCTAAATATATTTTTGAGATATATGGACTCTCAGGAAACATCCCAACATAGGGCAATAAAAGGAATGAGTTAAGATACATATTTACATATTTTCCTAAGAACTGAGTAGCAGAGAGCTCAAATGATCACCATAATTTTAGTTATGTATGACAATATGAATATAGTTGGAGAGATTTTACATCCACCCCCCAGGAAACAGTTTCAAAAGAGCTGGTTTGAACATCTGCAATATTTCAATAAGTTCTTTCCTAAATAAATCTTTGTCCACTAAACTGATTTAACAACAATCAAATCTCCTAATGTTTATTTAATCTCTCCTAAAGCATATCTAAAACAAGTTAGCTGTCCAAGGATGTAATGTATATAGAACGTCTGTTTCTGAGTTCTGGTGTGTGAATGCTAATTTGCTAGTATGATTATTTTAGAATTCATATGGCAACATGCCAGATTAATGTAAAAAGTCATATCTCTTATTCCATTAGATACCTATTTGATTCAGCAGTATATTTAAAAATATGAACCAGTCACTTAAGTGAATGTAAAGAAAATATGTTCAGGCTGTACCATGACAATGTGATAGGCTACTCCCCTATCTTTTATCTACTTATCAGGAAGTACAGGGTTTTCTCCTTTCAAACTCTTATATGATCAACAACCAAGGGGGCCATTAAATATCAAAGGAATATTGGGAAGGACGGATACCAGGAAACCCTGATATTCTGACTTATTAGAAAAGTGAAAGGAACTAGGACAATTTGGTCAGCTAGCATGGGAAAACGTAAAGGCAGGCCAGGACAAGCAGGCAAGGGTATAACAAAATGGTATCATGGATCTTCCCAATTTTTTTTTTTGCTCTGAGTATTTTTATTTGGAACCAGGCCCACTTCCTTTTGTGATGCAACCAGCCACCCTGTCCCAACTAGCATGCATTCTGAAGGCAGGGATATGGTTGGCTACTGTGCCTGCTTGCTTTCAGCCTAAATCTGGGACCTTTTGCCAGCCTCATTGGGTACTTTTACATAGACTGCACCCATGCCTGTGCTGAGGTGGAGCAGAGACGGAGCAGGTGCTGCCTGCTTTGGGCCAGCTCCGCTAGCAGTGCTATGGAACATCCTGGAGAACCACAAACAGAGCAGGCTGCCTGAACATAGACCACCAGCTGGGGGTGCAGCAACAGTCCGTCTACTTGGTGGACAGGCCACTGCAGCTCTGCTTCAGGCCGGGGGTTACCCTGGCAACGCCATAGAGCTGTGGGCGGCAGCCAAGAGTGGCAGCTGATCTGCCCACAGCTCTATTATATTTTGTAACACCCCCCCCCCCCCCTTAGATTGTAAACCCAGGGATTGTAAAGCCCTTTGAAAGCCGCAGGCTTAGACAGTAAGCCCAAGCAGGGAATAAAGGCAGAGGAAATGTTGCTGTCTCATCCTGGGTGCCTCTTGAAGCTCTGACAACCGTAACATTCTCTGCCTCTGATCCCACCACACCATACTGTGCCTCCACTTAACCATGCCAAAAGCTCCACCCTCCACAAGAAACAACACAGAGGAGGGGTTTGGAGCTCCAGGAAGAGGCTGTGGCTTTACCCGACGGTGCCACCCTTCCTAGTCTCACCTGCTTCTTGCCATGCCGCCATGTCTCCACAGCCAGGGAGGGGGTTTGGAGCTCCAGGGAGGACACCGTGGATGTTCTTAGCACCATTGAGTGTGCTCATCTCACCAGCTTCTTGCCGGCTCTGCTCTTCAGTTTGGAGGAAATCTCAAAAAACTTGGGAAAATCACAGAACTCATGGGAAGATCTCAAAAGTCATAGAGGGAGGCAAAAGTAACTAAAAACAGGACTTTTGTCATGACCGTGACAAATTCTTAGCCCTACTAATTAGTACCGGAAAGTCTGAATTTATTATAAATTCATAGGGATGTGCAAACACCGGGGGATTCGGTGTTTGGCCTGTTCAAAACCGTTCAGTTTGGCCTGTTCCAAACCTGTTCAGGCGGGGAGGTGAGGGGGGGGAAGAATTCCCTCCCCCCTCCAGGCTGCACAGGTGGAAGGGACGCCGGGAAGCACCTCCCCTCCCACCCTCGTAAATTTAACCCCACCCACCCCCAGGGATCGCCCTACCTGGTGGTGCCGGGGTCTGGCAGTGAGTCTGGAGGTGGCGGTGTTCCGGAGCACTTCAGGCCGCTACTAGGCCTCTCTGGGTCAAACCGGAAGGCCTAGTAGCGGCCTGAAGTGCTCCGGAGTGCTGCCGCCGCCGGGCCCACCGCCGCTGCCGGACCCAAAGCCCAACCTACCTGGTGGTGCCGGGGCTCTGGCCCTGGGTCCAGTGGCGGACCCGCTGGTAGCAGACCCGGGGCCAGAGCCGCAGCACCAGACAGGTAGGGCGATTCCTGAGGTGGGGGGGGTTAAAAAAAATTTTTTTACGAGGCTGGGCGGGGGAGCCTGGAGTGGGGGGAGGGAAAACCGGGTTCCTCCCTGCCCCCGCCCAAACTGGTTTGGAACCTGAACTTTATTCGGCCGGCTCAGGCAGGGGGCAGTTCGGATTCGGGGTGTTTGCGAATGGTCCGAACACCCCGAGTTCGGGCCGAACTCCCGAACAGTGTTCGTACATCCCTACAAATTCATGCTCAAGTTTTTTTTGTTTTTTAAAAAAGGTATCTTCCGTTTGAGCCTACGCACAATTGCGTATTATCGCCTTGAACTCCTAATGTGATCATGTTAAAAGCTGCAATTTGCAGCTGTTTTACAAAAACAGTTTGGTGTCTCATGAATTTGATTTAATCAATCAAGTTCTTCATGACCCAACAAAACAGAAGACTGCACTAAAGTAGAAAAACCATCTCTCAGACATCTTCTTGTGGATGCCCAGACACTAATGTAAACTCAGTATGGCCCAAATTGACTTTCTAATACTGAAACTACCCCCACCTTCCCTTTCATTCATTTGACCTGTAACCCTATTGTCACATTTGATTCTACCCTCTCTTTAGGTCCTCAAAATTTAGGCTGAATTCGATTCCTGTACAACATCGAAGATCCTGTCCTTCTGCCGAACTAGAACTATTGTCCTAGTATTGTCCTACACTACTATGCCTCCCGCATTGAGTCCTGTTCTCGGGACCCTCGCCGCCTGTTCTCTACCTTTGACTCCCTCCTCAAGCCTCCCTGTCCTCCCCCTCCTTCTTCCCTTTCTGCTCAGGATCTTGCCTCCTTCTTCACCTCCAAGATAGACAAGATCCGCCTCGACATCGCTTCCCACTCCTCTCTTCCCACTCCCACCCCTCTCCCTCCTCCCCCTCCTTCTCTCATGTCCTCCTTCTCCCCTGCCTCCCTTAAGGAAATCTCCTCTCTGCTCTCCTCCTCCAACCCTTCCACTTGCCCCCTTGATCCCATTCCTTCCCGCCTCCTCACCTCCATTACTCCCACTGTCGCCCCTTCCTTCCTGCACATCATCAACCTCTCCCTCTCTACTGGCTCTTTCCCTTCTGCCTTCAAACATGCCACAGTCTCTCCTATTCTCAAAAAGTCCACTCTTGACCCCTCTGA
Organism: Sphenodon punctatus; assembly: GCA_003113815.1. Classification (NCBI taxonomy): domain Eukaryota; kingdom Metazoa; phylum Chordata; class Lepidosauria; order Sphenodontia; family Sphenodontidae; genus Sphenodon; species Sphenodon punctatus. The sequence goes on from QEPC01000531.1 coordinate 1,893,061, forward strand.
CCCTTCTAGCTATCGTCCTGTCTCACTCCTTCCTTTTGCTTCCAAGCTGCTTGAACGTGTTGTCTACTCCCGCTGCCTTGACTTCCTATCCTCCAACTCCTCCCTTGACCCCCTCCAATCTGGCTTCCGCCCCCTTCATTCTACTGAAACTGCTCTCGCTAAGATCACCAACGATCTTCTGGTGGCTAAATCTAAACGTCTCTATTCCATTCTTGTCCTCCTTGATCTCTCTGCTGCCTTCGATACTGTTGACCACTCACTCTTGCTGGATTCCCTTCACTCCCTTGGCTTTTGTGGCTCTGTCCATAACTGGTTCTCCTCCTACCTCTCTGACCGCTCCTTTAATGTGTCTCTCTCCAACTCCACCTCCTCCTCCTTCCCCCTCTCAGTTGGTGTTCCTCAAGGCTCTGTTCTTGGCCCTCTCCTCTTCTCGATCTATACCTCATCCTTAGGCAAACTCATTGCCTCCCATGGCTTCCAATACCACCTCTATGCTGATGACACTCAACTCTATCTCTCTACTCCCTCTCTCTCTCCCTCTGTTCAAGCTCGTCTCATCAACTGTCTCTCTGACATCTCTACCTGGATGTCTCAACGTCAACTCAAACTCAACATGGCTAAAACTGAACTCCTTATCTTCCCCCCTCATCCTTCCTCTCCTTCCTCACTGTCAATAACTATTGATGGAGTCACCATCCTGCCTGTCCCCCAAGCCCGTAGCCTAGGCTTCATCTTTGACTCAGCCCTTTCTTTTAAACCCTACATTGACTCTGTTGCTAAATCCTGTCGCTTCTCCCTCCATAACATTGCTAAGATTCGCCCTTTTCTCTCTGTCTCGTCTGCCAAAACTCTTGTTCATGCTCTGGTCATCTCTCGCCTCGATTACTGTAACCTCCTTCTCACTGGCCTTCCCCGGTCTCACCTTTCTCCCCTCATCTCTGTCCAAAACTCTGCTGCCAGGGTCATCTACCTCGCCAGTCGCTTCGACCATGTGCAGCCCCTCCTCTCTTCGCTTCACTGGCTTCCCCTTCCTGAACGAATCCTGCACAAGCTCCTAGTCTTCACCTATAAAGCTCTTCACAACCTCGCTCCCCCCTACCTCTCTGCACTTATCGCCCTCCATACTCCAGCCCGTGCACTTCGCTCCTCCTCTGTCCCTTCTCTCACCCTTCCACGCCTTCCCTGCTCCCCTAAGCGCCTTCGTCCCTTCTCACTTGCTGCCCCCCATGCCTGGAACTCCCTCCCTGTCCACATCCGCCTTGCCCCCTCCCTTCATACCTTCAAATCTCTCCTTAAAACTCACCTCTTCCGCTCTGCTCTGTCTGACTCTTTATCCTGCTGAGCCACTATTCCTATACCTACGATCTGTTTACCCTTATCCTTGCCACATGGACCTGCCTGCTGTCATTCTCATCGTAACCAAGCCAAGTACGTGCACTTGAGACCTCGCATCTTCATGAATGTTAGACCCCTTGTCTCTCCCTCTGTTCCCCTTCCTATGTCTCTCCCCCAGCTCCTGTCGCTCAGATTGTAAGCCCTAGGGGCAGGGACCGTGTCTATTTTATTACTTTGTAAAGTGCCATGTACACTGCTGGCGCTATATAAATGTTTGTTAATAATAATATTGTCCAGTCCATCATCTCACATGTAGGTTTTTTGAAATCTATTTGCAGTAACTCAAGACCAAATTTAGTTATAGCTTAAGTGGATGAAAATCAACAATGGAGATGTACCCTCTTAGGTTACTGGTAATTCTGTCCACTGAATAAAGCTAAGCAAAATGAGCAGTGTTTTCTTTAATTTGCTGAATGCTTTCCTCTGGAATCTGAAATTCAGATTCTCCAGGCTGGCTGAAATGTTCAATGCAAGGTAAGGTGAGGACGGTAAGGAAGGGGCAATGGAATTAGTAGCTTCAACTCGTGCTATGTAAGAGGTTGTCCTGCTGGACTGTGCGGTGTAACCAAGAGCTACAACAGTAGTTCCCATGCCAACTAAATGCCTTGCTCTTTAAAGCGAGATGATCCTCAAATGGCTGGTTAAGCTGGCTTTATGCACATTTTCTATTTCCTAATAAATGGGATAGTTCAGAGACCTGTATCCTCCTATTGCACTTTGGTAAAATATTAAGTTATGTAAAAATCATACATATTTATCAGAAACATTATTTTATTTGTAAGAAGTTTAGTATCATTGTATCCATAATTTACCAACTTGGAACTTAAAACAGGTATCCAAGTCAGATAAGTGAACCTCATTGTACTGTGCTACTCTAAGGTATATAACCATTAAAACAATTGACACCATTATAATTACATAATCAATAAGATTATGATTTTTAACATGGAGGTAATGAAAATCATGCATTTTCAGGAATTCAAATACATTTTTATTAATTACAAGCTTGGCTGTAATTGGTTTGAGAAGTTTACTGGTGGACACAGACTCTGGGCTGTGAGAGACTAATGCCATCTTGCCAGACATCTGTGATAGAGACTTAGAAATCAAGGATGACAACTTTGCGATATACAACACACCATTTCAAAACCGTGGAAAACTAACATGTATGAAAATCCAGATGTTCACATGTTCAATTCAGTGAAAATTACTGACAAAATCAGCACCCTAGAAATATATGTAAGATAATGTCATGTAAAAGCTAACTTTGCTTTTAACTTGCCTGCCCTCATAGAGTTAACCATAAACAGAACCATATTCATGCATATAATAGTTGATCATAAAAATATTGATTATGCTCTCAAAGCATGGCATTTAATCACATCCTCATATCGTTCCAAAGGAAGAGAATGATTGTCACTGCGGGACATGTTTATCACTGTGAGACCAAGCCACTGTAGACAATGAGTTGGCTCTATAGCTCTACAGACATAAAATATGTCTCATGAAATGAATGAATGAATGAATGAATGAATGCTTGCATGGCAACTCTATATCAATACAACAGCAAATATGGTGGCAGGTTCTTCTTGAAACAGTATCTAAGTTCATGTTAAGTTCAGCAAGTCTCTTGCTTGAAATGTTGCATTTTTATTGTAATCTCACCTGGCCATGTAAACCTGTTTTTATCTTAGTAACTGTGTACACTGACTTGTGCTGCATTCTGTGTGTATTCTCCCCATATCACATGATTGTAAACCTGCATTTAGATGACTTTAGTAACTATATAACACCTGTTTGTAGCATTAGTAGATTAAATATAAATAGTATTGAATATATGTTAGCCCAAGTGGGAAAAACACTGGTTCATATTATAGAGCATGATGGGTACAAGCTAAAGAACCTACTAGCCAGCTAAACCTCAAACCAAAATCCTCAGGTCACAGTGATACGAAGTTGAGAGCCATGCACAAAGGAGAGGAGAAAGGAATGTTGCTATAAACAAAGCTATAAGTACTGCAAAACAGGAGATAGGCGGCAACACCTAACCAGACAAAGGGGCCTTTTTAGTACTTTGATGCAGAGTGACTGGGTGTCAACGAGAAAAGTAGCCTTGGAGATGCCAGGAGGGGCATGAGTAATACCCCAATCTAAATTACAGAAGGTTTGGCCCGGACTGGAGGGTTGGGGTCTGAATGCTCTGGAAATAGATTGGGGGAAAATAAATAAGCATATCAACTGGGTAAGCCCCAAACCATCAAAAGATTACAAAAGGCTTTGTTCCCAAATATGCTGATACACCTCCTGCCTGAAAGGTCAGTCGAACCCTGCACTCAGTATTTTGACAACATGTCCCCACCCAGAACAGTATAAAAAGCCAAGCAATACTCCAGGTCCTTGTCTCAGCGCTTGGCATCTAACTTGGTGTCCGTGGGCTGATGACCCTTTCTGGAGCTCCTCCATAGGGAGTTCTGCAACACAACAAGGGGCACCTTTCCCGGGTACGGACCCCCGGGCCCCCACCTGTATCAACCTCTCCAAACCAACGCTCGCCACTGTGATCTGCAGGACACGTAAGAAACATATTTTATATGCTAGGCAGGCCAGGCTAGGATCTATCTAAGAACTGTTGCATTGGGTTCATGCTGTACCTGATTGTGTGAGCAGGATAATAAAACAGTGTTGTACCCAATTAAAAACATCTAATTTGTGGTGTGGGGGTGACAAAGATCCCGATTGGGGAATTGTGCTTGGGAGGGAAATTACTGGATTTTAAATCCTAACAGAAAGACTATGAACAATGTTAAACATTTTTTCCCAGTACAAGTCTTTCCAGATTAGTCTTCCAGTGAAAGGACATAGGGCACTTTCCAATGTGATTAAATGTGTACATATGAGGTCAGGTGACCAGGCGCGCATCCAAATTAGGCAGAGCTTTGATGTCGTTGGAAAGGTGCCCCGCACATGACTGAAGCTTTTCGGGGCACTGGCGAGTGCTCTTTACCGAGCTGAATTTTGCAGCTCGATAAAGTGCATTTTTCAGTGCACCAAAAAGCTTCAATCATGTGCAGGGTGCCTTTCCAACGTCATCAAAGCTCTGCCTAATTTGGATGCACGGCCAGTTACCCGCCCTCATAAATACAAGTTTAATCATGTCAGAAAGCACCCTAAGTCAGCTATTCTCAAATAGTGGGTTGCAGCTTCCTAACAAGATGGGAGGAAATTGAAGACATGTTCAGAGTAAAGCCCTTCATATTGGACCAAGTCTAAGGGGACAGCTTGGCTCAGCAGCCTTCCTGGCCCAAGATCCACACTCAGACTTGTGGTGCTCTGCACAAAAGCCAAGAGGGGATATGTGAAATAAATGACCGGGGGTCACCTTCACCCCTCTCTTTTTCAGATGTGCCCCTGCTCCATCCCCCCAGAGTGCTGTGATGTCATGGAACTCCACAGGGGCAGGTCAGGAAAGAGGGAAGGATAATGGTTTACCCTTGCCTTTCTGTAGTCCCCCCCAATGGAGCACCATGAGATCAAAGTGCTTTGTGGAGGCAGGGAGGCCTGTAAGGAAAGGGGTGGGTTAAGGTGTTCCCCTGGCCCTTTCCTGATGTGGCTCCACCTCCATAGAGCAGAGAGAGATCATAGTGTCGTGGGAAGTGAGGGGAGCACTCCCAGTTACACATCAGGCTTGGAAAAGCGCAACTGTGTCAGGATCAGACTCGAGCCTAGTCTTTGAGCCCATGCAGGACTCCAATTAAGGAGGCTCTGTGTAGACTGAACAAATGACATGCTTACGTACATTTCATGAACCTGCAAAATCCATGTCTATTAAACAACAAGAACATGATGACTGATCTACTCTATGCGTGAAAAAGAGGGTGAGCTGGGCTGCTCGTACTCCTTATGCCAGCTTTCTTCTAACAGACCCAAGACTAACTGGGCTGCAATGGAACACAACTCTGGCAGTCAGATGAGCAGAGAAATACTGTATTAAAATGAGCTGGAAGAGAACTTCCATGGATTGTACAGTTTTAAAATGTTCAGAGTCCAAGGGCTGACCCAGGTGCCAGTTTAGGAGATAGGCCTACCAAAGCAGACTTTTGAATATTTTCTGTATCAGCTTTTTGAATAAGCTAGGTAGTTTGCCAAGAAAGCACTGTTGTCATGAACAAAGTGGGCTTCTATGAATAATAAAGTTCTTAAATACAACAGAAACTGTAAAGCCTCCATTCATACCTTATTTAAGGGAAACAGAGTCATGCCATCTGTATAGCAGCTCTTCTGAGAAAGTCAGTTATCTTGTGTTACTCGTATATTCTAGTCATTCTGAAATAACGCTAATAGTATTTCACTGATGCTTATTAATAGTTAAGCCAAAGAACACCAAGCATAAAGATACCAACAGAAAATAGGCCAAGTAAAAAATAGCCTATACGAAGCTTGAAAATCAAGCCTGACTGAAGTAGGTCCAGGAGTCTGATGACATAGAGATAAGTCGTGAGCTGTTGGGCTACCACCCATTCAATAACCTTTCCTAAAAAGGAAGGTTAGAGGCAGGACAATAGCTGCACAGGGAGTCAGCATCCAAATTTGACTTCTTAAGCAAGGATCAGACAACCACTGTTTTAAGGGTGTCCAACACCCTCCCCAAAGGGAGGCGCTGACAACCCCAGTCAGTGAGACAGTGTAAAAAACCAGCCAGGATGGGCAAGGATCTAATTCAAAATTGGTTGTTCAAAATCCAAGTACCTCCACTGCATGAGTGGGTGATATCAACTGAAACTGATCCAACAGACCAGGTGAGCATCCATAACCCCAAACTCCGATTTTGCAAATGAAATAGCAGCAACCAATTAGTGGTGAATACGAGCGATTTTGTCTGCAAAGTAGTCAATAACGTCACAGACAGCATTAGATGACTCCATTTCTGGGCAGAGGCAGGCCGGATTAACCAGGCCTTTCGCCACCCAGAACAGCTCTGCTGGATGAGACTTTGCATATACTATGATAGCAAAGAAGAAAGCTTTCTTTGCCACCATCACAGACATGCCATAGTCTTTCAAAGCCAATCTATGCTGCAGTCGGTCAGATTCAGCCCAAAGCGTGGGTCAAACCATGTCAATGGCCATGGTCAGAAGGTCATTCCACAAGGCGACCAAGGTCATCAGCAGAGTAGATGCTAAGGTCAGTAGGTAATCCCCCAGATAATTCTGGAAACCAATCGGCTCTATTAGCCTCCACGGGTGGACTAGTCTAACCAATCCACCACCACAATGAGGACATAGGAGGGCCAGGATCTGGGCGCTCAGAAGGTAATGGTCTGACCATGAGAATGGTGTCATAACACCCCCCACTCCCCTCCTGATAATTAGAACCCATGTTACCAGGCTGGTGCAAATCATCAAATCCAATGTGTGTCCCACCTCATGTGTCAGGCCCGATATTATCTGGGATAGGCTCCTGGTTGTCATGGTGACCATGAACTTCTGCTCCACCACCAAAACAAAAAGGCCAGTTTCGGGGGGTATGTTGAAACCATCAAGACAATAAGTCTAGGGAATTTCAACACCATCTCCGAGACCAGCTCAGCTAGAGCAGTCAGGTAATCAAGCTGTGCAGCAGGGTGGTCGGTACACCAAGGGGATCGCCAATCTATTCCTAGCTAAATCCAACACAAGGTGGACACAGTCCATATCAGATGAGTCAGTCACCAGACACCATTGAAATGCCCAGATGTCTTTACAGATCACAGCAACTCTGCCACCCAGGCCCCCAAACCTAGACCAACTCAAGTCTGGCCCTTACACAGCTGGGCTCATTGAAGCCTGGCCCCTATGTAATTTCATTGCAACAGGAGCTGGAGAACAGCTGGAAACTGTCGTAGTATTATGAGGTTACTTTTTAGGGCCATATATTAGAAAACCTAATATAAAGTCATCTATGCTGTACATGACATTATGGGGAAAATATTATTCATTAAAGGGAAATCCTTCAAAACAGTTTTGAAAAAAAATTAGCAGAGCATGATTCCTTTGGAAAACTTTATGGCTCTGTTCAAACTGCTAGTAATTCCATAATCCAATAAAAAGTGAAAGTTTAATTTATCCAGTTTTAACTCATGCACAGTACAGCCCAATTCCATAATGACATGTACCTGATCAATCTGTGTAGTAAAAATAAACTAGCATAATAAAATCTTGAAAAGATGCCAATTTAACTGCCTTTCTATTCAGGTTGTGCGACTGTTACAGGAGAAGCTCCCACATCCAGATGCCTTGGGCCCATGCTTTTTGGCTGGAGTACACAGCTGTCTGGATATGGGAGGGTCATTGTCTGGAATAAAGAAGATCGGTTCATGTAACATCTGGATATGGGAATGTGTGTGTTATAAAAGGACCACAAAACTTGGTTTCCCACTATAATTTATGCTGCAATAATACATTTACATATATTACTTGCACATTAAAATGTTAACTATCTGGATTGGTGCAGGATTTTCAGGTCACCAGGTTATCACCAAAAGCCTTTTGTACTATATATGTAGCTGTCAATTCTGTTTGTCCTATACATTTTGAGTGAGAAGTTCAAAAACTCAAGCATGTCTCTCTCTGTCCCTCCAGAATGACACACTACTTTCTTTGGCTTAATGCAAGTCATTTGCACCCTATGCTGCAATGCTGTGAAGGCAAGAAATGAAATAAAATAAGTGTCTTCCTTTCTGAAGGAACTGCATCCCCGGTCAGAGGAATTTATCACTTAAATCCAGCAATGATTAACTCCATCATCTCTTTGACTTAATACCATCTGCTTTTTGGGATAGTTAGTGAAGCAGTAAATGCTTAACCAGGGAGAAAATGATGACTCAGTATTTGGCAGTGGCAATAAGCAGAGTGTTTATTTTGAATGATGCGTCATTACTTTTCATCCCAGTAGCATAGCACGGGTCCATTCCCTTTACAGAAAACTTCTTTTCCAGATGGCACTGGTGGCAAGACTACAAACATCATTCTTGGTGGAATCACAGGAGACTAGTCTTGTTAAACTGAACATTATGACAGTAGAAGTGGTTGTGTGACACTGCCCAGAGCTACCTAATACCCACACCCTTGCGTATGGAGCCCTTCAGCTGTAGATTTCAAGGTAGCTTATAATGGTTGGTAGGTACCATTATTTCCATTTGACAGATTAAATGGATTCCATTTACAGAATCCATTTCCAAATTACCACAAGTAGCAGACACGATACTACGACAAATGTGCCATTATCCAAATTATGACAAATGGCACAGGTTAGCCATGAGTGCCCTCTTGCAAGTACCACCTACCCGCCAAGTTTCTACAGCAAGGGTATTTAGAGAGGCGTTCTCAGTGGCTGCTGTGGCGAAATGCCAGTAGGGGGCGCTATACAGCTGAACCACCCACCTCACTGTGTTTCTCCAAATCTCTGACCAGGGGTTCCCACAGCTGGCAAACCCGAAAACCCTTGATATTCCACTACCACCACCTGAGTGTATCCCCAGAGGGCGTTCACACCACTCAGGAAAAGTGAACCCCGAAAGGTATAAGCCTCACAGCTTCCCAAGAGCACTCCCTATTCCCGGCACTCTTTCTCGGGGTTTCCTCCGTGCGTTGGAAGCCTGAGTCGCCCAAGGAAGGCTTCCCTTGGTACCAAAGCTGCTGGCTTCGGGTCAAATAGGGAGTTTCTCCCTCCACAGTAGCTTGGTCAGGCTTCCTAGCCAAAGGACGTATAATGCTCAGCCAGTAAATGCACACACACACCCAGTAGGATAAAAAGAAAACTTAGACTTTACTGGTACATATAAAAAGGAATAAAAACATAGAACTAGGGGTTGATAACCCTTTGAGCAAAGCAAGTCCGGTTTGGGGAATGGTACCCCGTTTGGAACATGCCTGTCTAGTACAGTATCTGGAGTAGCAGGCAGGCAAGTAATTACTCACGCAGGGTTAGCCCTCCTGGTCTGATCTCCATAGGTGATGGTTTCCCTATGGGGCCCGAGTCCTTGTTCTGGCTAGGCCAGAGTTACAGAGTTCACAGTCACAACACACACTCCATCAGAGTCCCAGAGAAGAGAGACGCAAAATGGAGACGGTCTGAGGCGTTTAAAGCTCCCTTCCCCCTCCCTATGATTTGTCCAGGTAAGTCACCTGGCCCAGGGACAAATTCCCCCTGACCAGTCCAAGCCAACCAGATTCCTGTTTCCTGCTGGCTGTAGGTAATTCCTGAGGAATTCCTGGAATGTGGAGTCCTGAACATGTGCTCATTTAGAGGCCTAGTTAAAGGTTACAGCCTGCCTCGCAGTTTCAGGCGGACATCTGTGCCAGTGGCATTTTGCCACAGCTGCCCTACAAGTACAGAACTCCCTCCTCTTGGATATTTGTCTAAGCCCAAGACTGCTCGTCTTACAGAGGCAATGTTGTCTGGCCAGATGTTTGGCAGGCAGGGGGAGGGCTGAGAGTGTTGTGACTTGGGGTTTTTTAATCTGTTTTTACTCAGTTTTATTGGGGTATGTGTGTGAATATGTACGTGCATGTAAGTGCAAGAGTGAATGCATGTGTATAGGGGGAGGGCTTACTGGGGGGCAGGGGGAGCTACGTCTTCTGTCTCTCTTTGGTCGCTTAATCTTGGGAGATGGTTAATAGCTCTTAAAATTTTATTTTATAAATTAAATAAGTAAATAAATAAAATCATGTGAGAAAACTACTATGCAATATGTTCTCACCACTACATTAGCAGAGTCTGGATGGTTTCACACCCAGATTTCCTTTCTTTCTGTGTAACTAGTCTAAGAAGCAGACCTAAGCAGCTAAAAAACAAGATTTTCATTCTAGAAGTCTTACAGCAACAGTATAGTTATATAGGTCAGTAACCACCTTCCCTAGCATTCTAACCGTGTCACAAATGATCTCTCTATAAAATAGTAACAGATCCACTGACATTTCATCTTGACCTTTATATCTGCAACAATGTCAATGGAAGCGTCCTGTACATTTAACGGGTCATAACAGATTTACCAATTTTGCACTAAATATGAAGGAACTGAGGGCCCCATTCAAGGTCAATGGAAGCTTCCCTTTTGCCACCCCTATAGAAATGAGCTCATATTTCAAACGCCTGCCATAAATCAGAACAGGCTTGTTACACTGTGAATCGATTAAATAATTTCACCCTACCTGTAAGCAGGACACAGCCAAGGTGAGTGGGCCTAAATTTTGGCTTCTCTTGACAATGGTCCCCCTCTGTAAAGTCTTATCTTTGCAAATAAATCACCCAGTATTCTGGAGTGCGAGGAGTGCCAAAGAAAAATAAAAAGCACATCCCTTTCACACGTGCTCACAGTAATCAAATAGCACAGCTAGCTTGTCCTCATGATGCCACAGGCTGCTTCAGTACCACCTGCACCTGAAGTAGCAAGCTCCAAACAGAATTCACAATGTCTGGAGGGAAAATTACCACTGCTTTGATTGCCAAATTTGTGGAGCATCTTTATCTCCCACTGAATCTGCTAGGAATTTTCAAAGATGTAGAGTAGCCAGAAAAGCTACTGAAGCCCATGTGCAGTATACAGTGGCTCAGTGGGTTTGGAAATTAAGATTTAGATGTCAAGGTGTGAACTTTATTAGCCAAATCCTGTATTAGAGCCAGGAATTGTTTCACCCTCCCAACACGAAGCCCAGTATCATTATGCTTCTTCCATGGCGAAGCTGCATCAGAACTCGTGAGTGCGCTTGTCTGCACTCAGAAGAGAGCAGCAACAAGTAGTGGAACACCTTTCTACCTCATAATTCTGGGGCAGATGAAAATGCGGACACAGTCTTAACAAGACAATCCTATCCCACTCCCCTTCTCTCTCTCTTTGGGTGTTTTTTTAGATGAGCGCTGCTGCAGGGTGTGCGTGTCTGTGATCGGTGTGGGGGCCAAGTATGTGGGTGCCGTGCGTGGGGGAGCGCCTCACACGAGCGGCCCCATGCACAGCTGCCCCGCCCACCCCACCCCGTTCCCCCCCCCCCACAGGGCACTCCACATTTCTCTGGAATGTCCAGTGCGTGGACTGGGTGGGCGGTGGCATGATTCCAGTTGAAAACCATTTTTTGAAAGAGGGCTACCTAATCTTCTGGGCCTATTAATAGAAACCAGTACTCTTGGGTTTTTATTTCTGTCTAAGAATTCACTAGCTCATAATGGTCGTAGCCAGAGCTGAAATAGGCAGTGGGCTTATTATTTGTCAGTATTTGCATTTTCAGGTAGCCCCTCGAGTACCCAAACTTATATCCATGATTGAAACAGGTACGCGCGTATCATATCCCTTTTAAAGGCATTCCATTTTGGTTTTTTCCAGTTTTTAAAATTCAGTGATTTTGTCATTTTGGCACATTATTTTCAGCAATTGTGTATGTGCAATAGTGCTAACATTGCCAAAATGACATGACCAAACTGGGGGGGGAAAAATGAAATGGATACCCAATGGAGCATAAATGGATGTGTGTTAATACTACCTAAACAGCCATTTTCAGTACAGGTAGAGTATATCAGGGGCCCTTGTTCAATGTGTTTACCCCATTGCCACCAAAGGGGAACACACAGTGAACACTGGTCTCCAGCTATCTCTAGCTCTGGTTAACCTGTTTTTCTGGTATTTGTTTCAGTACTAGTCTTAACATTTAGAAATATTTCCTTGTATGTACACAATAGACTTTAAAGTTTGTATATAACATTGTGAAGACACCACTGTCACAGTGTAACTTTGAAGAGATATCTAATCCAATAATGACTAGGCACTGGCTGATTTGCACTTGACTCTGTACAAATAGATGTATAGCCACACAGCTGTTTCTACTGTTCTTTTTCATTGCTGCCTTTGGAGCACGCCTGTAACGGATCAAATGTAATTCATGTTTTATTTACAGGATGCCAAATCATTGTTGCTATACATCACTTTGTGAGTAAATCACATCTACCTAGAAATCTGCCTTCCAGTTATAATGAGCCTGCAATAAAGCACTATTCTTATTTTTCATTTTATCAAATATAACAGCAGTAAATTGTTTTCTAAAGAATGGAAAAATGTATTCTCCATGATGTCGTCATATACAAATGCCTTCTAGAGTATCTCATAAAGAAGATCTTTAAGATATATTATAAATGAGAAATGTCAGGTATTGCATATAAGGAATTGCTTAAACAATGTATCATATTTCCTGACAGAACTTCAACTATCAATGTTCTAATAATAAAATGTGGCAACAGAATAAGAGTTACAATTAATATGTCACTATGATGATGTATTACAATCCTTTAACAGAATTCAACATGCAATGTATCCTTCCAAAAAACCTTCCATACTATTCAGTATGGAATAGGGATACATTCTATAGAAATTACACTGGAACCTAATTATATAGCACATAATCATAACACAAATTTAGATATAATGTGGTTGTGACCATGGTTCCCGGTGTACTTTATTGCCGTAAACACAAATACTGTTTTTTCACATAATTTATGTGACCAATCAGTGCATACATCAAGAAATTATAACATTTTCCCCTCGAATATAAACCTTGTTATAACACAGTACACACCACAGCTGCCGACTACTATGTTATACTGAGGTTCCATTGTACTAAATAACTATGAAGTTTATCACACAATGATAACCTTATCGAGAATGTTTAAACGAAGCTATGGATTTTCAGAAGAGATTATATCCTTGTGATGAAACTACAACTTTATTAGAAAAATAATAGAATTATATTTCTCTGAAATTATAAAAGGTTTTCTCTCAGCTACAATTTTGTACATAGTAACTAATATATCATTTACAACAATTTTCTTAAAAATCATTATATATTGAAGTTCTATTTAAAAAACAGATTAAGTCTCTATAAACACTTTCTACCAATATGCGTAAAAAAGTATGTGTAATAGGAGTTAAAAGTTGCTCTACACCCCATACTACCTTGAAACATATATAGTTCAGGTCTCAATAGTGCCTGAAAGTAATCTACTCAAGTACTTCTTCCTTGCTATTACCCCCAATGTGTGTTCAACACTTCTCTCTTGCAGGAACACCACCACCACTCTAATGTAGGACATTTTGAAATACAGCAGCATTAGGATTCCATTTATGATGTTGAATGCATTCTGAGCTACAGGATGGTTTGCATACATGTTGGATTGTGAGAGTATGAGAGGTTGCAGTAAGATCAAGGCTACTTGTGACTGAAAACCCCAACTCCATTCCTACTCTATTGTGATACAGCAGAATGTCATGCACCAGGCGCAAGTCATGCCCAAGAAATCACTCTCAAGAGTAATTAGCTCTCAAAGTCTCTATATTCTTAGTGTCTCTGCCTTTAGTCTCTTTATATACACAATATCTTGCTCACAGGGGTTCCAGCATCTAAATCCCCTAGTGTAGGCTCCCAGAGTCCAGCAACCCCTTGTTAGCCCACTCTCAGAGGTCAAGCCCTCTCTGGGTTACCCTTCACTCCAGCTGCTCGCTACAGTGCCTATTGGGGGCCCACAGTCTCTGAACCCAAATCTCCAACTCAGTTCTTTCTGCTAGTTCCCTCTATCTAGTACTTTTCACCAGACCGCAACTCTCTGGCTCGTACTTTCATAACCACCTCTCTCACACTGAGGCTTTATTCAATTCAGTCTTCTGCTTCTATAGGCTAGCTTGTGCCACACCCAACTCAGCTGTCCTCAATTAGGCACTCTCCTGTGTCTGCTGTAGCACCTGAAGCTCTGCTTGTGCATCCACCATGCTGGTGCTAAGTAGCTTAAAAGGACCAAAGTCCCAATGTGGCTCTACCCTGCCACATGGCAATTTGGATCAAAGGGTAGTAGGTTATGGAGCAATAAATGAACTTTCCACATAATTTTTGTCATTTTTCCTCACCCCACCCTTTTCAACAGTTTATTATGTGATTAGTTTTCACTGGGTGTTTTCAACCAAGACAACAGCCTGCTGGAGTCCGTGATCGGTACGTGCAGACCCCATACAAATCCCACTCACGTTTTAGTGTGTAGAGCTAAAAACTGGGCGCACTCCTGTGTGTATTCGTGTGCATGTGGGCAGCCCTCACATCACTGGTTTAGTGCAACAAACCTAATTCACAGACAGGTGTCATGCTCCTCCCAATGCCCCCCTTCTTAGTGTCTCGCCCCGTTATAACATAAAACTATGGGAATAGTTTCTCCTGAGCTATTTGCACCCCAGAAGGTGGTCCAGCGCCTACTATCCCCACCCACCCATGGTGGGAGTGTACCTGTCAGCACTTTACAGCTAGAAGTAACCTTTTGCTATGGCCACAATGCTGAGTTCATGGAGCAAATTGCATACTTTATCAAGCACCTATAGTGAACATTGAAGGCGAAAGTAAAAATTCCTGTGAAAGCAATCAGTCTTTGCATATTTCTGGCTCTCAGCAACGTACAGGCCAGTAGGGTTGGTGCAAGGATTTTTGCTGGAGCCCAAATTACTGGGTTGTTCACAGCACCCCACAGCCCTGCACAGCTGGAGAGGCCAGCGGAGGGACCTGATGGAGATGTCTATGGGGAGTGCAGCACCCAGCCAGGGCTTAGCATCTCCTTTGGGCTTTGCAGCCAGCGGCCCAGGAGCAGAGCTGATCCATGGGAGCCCCAACTGCTGAGGTGGCCAGAGCCAGTCCCTGAAGGTTCCGTTGGCTGATGTGCCCAGGAGAAGAGCCGGGTGCACCCCTCGGTCAGGTCTGTGCTAGTGGCAGTCAGAGCAGGTCTAACTTTGCACTCAGCACATCAGGTTCTCTGCTCGACTTGCCTCCCATGCTGGGCTGAAGCATCATCTTCTGCTGCCCTGGGCCTAGCAGAGGGAATGCTGCAAACGGGGAGGAGAGCGGTTCCCCGAGCTGGGGAGGCATTGACCTCCTTCCCTCCTGGGGCACATTGCATCCCACTCTTCTTCTCACCCCACTCTCCAGGCTGCAAGCAGACCCAGTGCCACTGCAGCGCACCTGGGACAGCCAGCTTACTCCTAGCCCACCCAGACTACTATGGGTGCCCCAAACCTCAAATGCAAATGCTTCCCAACCCCAGCCCCCCAAAGCAGCAGCTTGTTGCTATGCCAAACCACTGTTCTCCACTGCCCCCTTTCTTGCACCCCCACTTCCCACCCCCTTCCCTTTCCGTCTCATCCCCAGCTCCCAAAGTGGCATAACATTGGATTCATTTGTTAAAACATCTGTTTTTATGTTTAATGATATTTTAAAAATAAAATATAGGCAGGCAAAGGTCCTGGGCACTTGTTGCTTCAAGAATGTTCCGTGCCTGTTGCAGTGGCAGCCCTGTAGCAAGGCAACAAGGAAAGCCATTAGTTCAGACCCCCCCCCCCCTACTCCCACCTTCCCGGCCCAGTGTTTCAGCGCCCCAGCAGTGGCCCACAGGTGGGGAGAGTGAGGGAAACCATGCTGGGGTTGAGTTGGCCGCAGGGCACTGTAGTGCACTAGAGATGAGGAGAGCGAGATGGGGTGCTGGAGGCAGGGCAGAGCCCTACCCACCTGTCCCCAAAGCCCCCGTATGGCCTTCCTATTCAATCCCGCCCTTCCTGGCCAAGCGGGAATGGTGCCTCTCCCTCCCGCACAGCCCACCATCCTGCTATAGTGCTTCTCTCTCCCACTTCCTGCCCTTACCATCATTTGAGTCTGTTTCTGCTGCTCCCCAGTACTCTCCTGGCCACCTGTGAACACAGTAAGGAAACCCCCCCCCCCCCCCCATATAATTAAGACAGCAATAAACGGAAGCTTTTATCACTCAGATGTGTGCAAACAGCCCCCTCCACCCTCTCCCAGTGCATTAACTTACCATTCTATTCTGCCTCCTCTATGGACGTTGCTGGCTTTGGGGCGAGGATGGGCAAGGAGGAATCTTTGCTGGCTGTCACGAATTCCATGGGGGTAGCAGGAGTGGTTGGAGCTGGTGGGGAGGGAGCTCCTAGCACAGCCCTAGCCTGGGCAGGAATCAGGAGACATCGCTGGTAAAGAATGGGGCTCGGGCTGGAAGAAGGGGGGCGCTGAGGTGACCAGGCCTGTTCCCTCGCCCCCGGCCTGTGCTAGCACCTGGGAGCAGGCAAAGAAGGCAGATCCAGGTTCAGCTCTCACCTGCTCGGATTTTCCTGGCATGGAGCTCTCTGTCATTCACAGCCTCTGCCTGGCCAAGTCAAGAAGCTCTTCCCACGGCGAGGATGCCCGGCCACCCGCTGCCCACCAGAAGGGACCTGACCCAGCCAAGGCAGCAAGTGTTGGGCACATGCTGAAAGCTGGGATGAGCTGGGAAAACCCATGTTTGAATTCGGCAGACAGGTTTTAAAGGCTCCAGCAAGAACGGAGAGAGGTAAGAAGCAGTCCCTGTTCAGAGTGCTCTATCTAGGCTTTTTGCCAGCAACTCCATGGTGCTGGCAGACCTGGACATGAAGAGGTGGCACACAACCTAATAGACAGGATGCAGCCATGGAAGCGCACATTAGTCCAGATTTGCCTACACAGTGGGCCCATGATGTCCCTGAACTACGCTGTGAGTGGCAAGTGAGTAGTGACCACATGGCCGATGGGGGCTAACATCTAGCAGACACTAAATAAATGGGCAGAGAATACCTACCTGGCGTGGGCTATCATCTCATTTGTTTTTACCCATTGTGTCATCAGTGGTAGCACAAATGACATTTTTAATTTTAATTTTTGTTAACTATTTTTCATATTTTACAAATAAATATTTCTCATTGTGTGACCTACTTAAATGAGTTTATGGTCTTGTGATAAGACACAAGAGTAAAGAGAGAAATATCTGACACTCCATATTAAAAAGTTTCAAGCCTATACAGACAGAGAAAACGTTATGGATTTTGCGACGCTGCAAAAGTCTTACACAACAACTTGGCTTGCTATGCGATTGAGGCCCGTAAACAGCGATAGAGAACTAGGTGATCTTACTAGGTGACTGAAATTGAGGTTTGTGTATCTGTATATATGAAACTTGTATATTTCTGAATTCCTTCTCAAAGACAAAACAGGAATGACGTTTAGTGTTTAGAGGTAGAATACGATTTATAGTCAAGGGGCATGGATTTCTGTTCAGGGGTGTAATTGTCTGCATTATAGCTCTGCTTAGGAGCTAAGACACTGTACATGATCACCACTGTATCTAGCAGGAGGCCCCGGCTTAGGGGTGAGAATAAGCACGCTTCACAGCTCAAAGCAGAAATAAAGATCTGCTTTTGGGGTATAACTGTTTGCTACACGGTTGTGTACGTGATGAATGGTTTTGTATTAAAATGAAAACTGTAATATATATTGCTTATATGTATTTTAATTTTTGTTTGGCTAAAGCCATTAATAATAAATAATAATAATAAAGTTGGGGTTTGGGATTGGGTTTTTCCCCCCAGTTTTTGAAAACAAAAATGAGTCATACCCTTAGAAGACACCTCACACAAGCAAACCTCATATTCTGGAACTTTAGAACTCCAATTCAAAGCTTTATCAGTTGAACTACAGGAAAACCTCCTGAGCCTTCCCTCCCCCTCCCCCTTTTTAAAATTCAACCACTAGGCCTTTCCCAGTAACTTGCATAACTGTTTTGTGCTGTGGCAGAATTCGCAGTGCCACTCTGTAGATAAACTTTGGATCTACCTGGGTTCTAGCCCTCACTCTGGCTTTGTATTGTCTTTGCTTTTTGTAAGACAAGGTCCGAGCAGTGCATGCTTCCTTAGCTTTGAAAAGTAAGGACGACAGGGTGCACTGTTAGTGAAAGTGAGATTCAAACTCATAACCTGCTGTGTTCCAAGTCAGGAACATTCCTCAGGGGCACACATGCTTCCTTACGTAAAGATGCGGAGTCAATGTCATTCAAAAGTCAATCCATGGTGGGAATGAACTGTGGTTGTCTTCCTTGTAAAAAAGGAAAGAGGTTTCTGAGGAAACAGGGGCAGTAGTATCAAGATGAAAACACCCAGCCTCCCTACAGAATGTGTGCCTCTACTAGCTTACTAAACTTTGAGGCAAATAGGTGTAAAGATAGATGTGGAAAAGGGTTCAAAAAATGGTCATATACTCTGTGTCAAAATTTTCTGGAGAGAAATGTTTTGTAGGCCATCTAAAATGGTCATTAACTACCTTGAAAATAACTGACAGAAAATTCAATCACTCCTTGAAACATGAATTATCTCTTTGCCTCACACTTGTCTTTTCCATCTGTTATGTTACCTAGGGACATTCTTGTCTGGATTTAAAGAGAAAGTTTTGACGAAAACTTAACTAAAGATACACTAGTGTGCAGCTATATCACCTACTAATAATTTGTGTATGCACCATACTTACAACAGCTATTACTTCTTTATTATTCCTTTAATAAACTATTCCTAAAGGAAACACTGATGGAAAGTAAGTCAAATTCCAAAGCCTGATGCCCGCGTGCAGTTCCATTGATTACATGACATTGATGACCGCAATTTTTGCAGACCTGGGAGGGGTGCCAAACTCTCAAGTCCAATAGGTGAAAACATACATGCAAGTAACTCTGCTTTAACATTTCTTATGCATGTTGCAGGTCTGTATTGGTGCCCTATGCAGCCCTGCAACATGCATAAGAAATGTTAAAGCAGAGTTAAGATTCATGTCTGTTTTCTCCCATACACGGGCATGAAAAGCCCTAAGGATCATTAAAAGAATGATGAGCCAACAAGAATAACTGGAAACCTGTTTTTTATTTTAATTATATTTTGAATACCAAAATGTTGATAGGTAAAAGCAGACTAAGTATTTACTGTGCAGAGGTTTTCCCTCAAGTTCAATTTGCCTTTCAGTTCTTTCCCCTCTGTATCTCAGCTCTTATAGTGGAACTAAAAGCAATCGCTTCTCTGCCAAACAAATCACTGCTCAGGCTACCTATCAAAAACCCTGTTGTTCTACTCTATGGCATCTCTTTCAAAATGCACATACTTGGCACATTAACTGCCACTTCAGATTAACTCCTCCAAAAAGCTAAGGACATTTGCAAACTACAAAATGTCCCAATTCATTACTACGTGACATTTGGTCAGCTGGCAGACTTGAAATTAACATTTCCATCTTCTCTCACACCTTTTAAAATTCAAAATAATTACAATCACTTTAATCAGCAAAGTCATACAATAGCTAATACTGAACTTGGATTTGAAGAGGACCTTGTGGCGCACCGAATGCCACCAGCTGTCAAAAAAGCCCTGAAATGAATTACTTTATTTTTCAAAAGTTACAAAACGGGAACTTACGTAAAAAAAAAAAATAGTTGCCCAAATTCCTTAATAATCCTTAGACTATTATTGGTATAGAGAATTAAACAACATTGTAGGGTTTGCCTTCTTTAAACAGATTCAGTTAAATTCCCAAGGATTGCCTTAACCAGGAAAAGCACTTTACCGTTATATTTCTTACAAGGTTCAGGACAGTGTTGTAAGCAGAGCTTATAATTAACAATGCCTTTGATGGTGAAATTGGGCCTCTGCTGTTAATCAAAGCTCCAAAGACACCCCTCAGCATGCATAATTCTGCACCTCTTTGTTTCAGGGAAATCTTTACAGCAAGATAATGGTTTCTTCCAGTTCTTTCTTCTGTGTCAGTTAACTAGGGAAGGTTATTCTGCAGGATTCCCTTTAATACTTCAGCATAAATTAGAGGGGGGCAGGCCATACAGATTCATGGCAACATTTGGTCTGTGATTTCTACTAGATTTCATGTACTTTCTTGGTACGTGTCTTGAAACCAAAGCTGAAACTTAAAGCCATAGGAATACTTTGGTTAAAGCGACTGCCTCCACGAATAGCCAACCAACTTCCTACCTCCACAACTTCCTGAGCAAATGCTCCCATCTCAGTTCTCACTTGCCAGGAATAGAGCCCTGTCAAAATTCCTCAAAAGCTAGAAATAGGTAACAAACTTGAATAGAGCATTGGGCAGACTGAATAGATCAGGGGTGCGGGACCTTTCCCCTCCCAGGGCACACTTTGAAAGTTAGTATGTGCTCCAAGCGTTGCATAGAAGTTGGGGATAGGAATGCTTGAGGAGTGCACTCCGGAAAAGGGTCCAGGTCATAAATCTGGATCCTATCCTTGTGTGCATGTCTCATCTTTGCTCCTTTAACCTTAGTTTTTCAGTGCTTTGGGATAGGAACTGGCCAGATTGAGGAAGTGGAAAGGGGTCACATAAAAGCTAGCTACAGGCTGTATTTGGCCCTTGGGCCTGAGGTTCCTCACCCCTGGACTAGACTAAGAGCACAATCCACATTCATTCAGGAGCGCAAGGGGTTTACACACAAGTAAGCTGCATGTTAAAGTGCCATGCTAGATTTTAGAGGGTGCTAAGGCTGCTATACCCACATGAATGGGGTGAAGGGTTGTTGAGGCAGTGGAAAAAAGGCATATGGGACCCTTTAAACTCAGGCAGGTGGGGAGGGGGAGGCATATTCGAAACAGAGTCTCACTTCAGAATATTCTACTTCCTGAGATTTTGCAGCTCATGTGGAGGCCAACAGTATGCTTTGGGTAAACGCCCTAGTAGAGGACTTTGAAAATAAAACAAACAAAAAAAATAACTTGCAGCATGATAATTCAAGTGGTTAAACTCTGAATCCATAAAATCCAGCAGGGTCATGTATTTGATGAGGACACTAGTGTTGAACACTTGGGTAATATTTATTTCGTTGTGAGGCAGGTACCAGGTGTGGATAACAGTGTTGCCGATGCTCTTCATCATTATCATCAGGTTGAGAAATTTTATACACTGGTCCCAGGAGCTAGCAACAATCCCAAGTGGATGCTTGAAGAGTTTTGGAATCTTGGCTATAACCATTTTAGCTGATGTTATGAGCTTAGTATCCCAGCGCACATTCCAAGTCTTACAACATTGCCTTAGAGGATTACAGACATTTCTGGAAACCATAGGGGTGCCACCCTATGCATGGCCAATCTGGAAGAACCTGATGTTGCATTCCATGGGGAACTTTAAGGAACATGGATTCACCTCATTCACACTATTTCAAGTATAGTGGAGAGATCACCTTCTCTGGAAGTACAACAGGATCCCTCCCTCTCTCCATGTGGAAGGGTTTGCTCCCTTGAAGAGATGGGTTAGAGCCAGAGGGAGGACTGGAATCAAGCACAGACCTATAACAGCTTCCGCTATTATATAGAAATAGGTCTCTCTTCTACCCTAAAAAGAGGATATTTTGTCCTGGGTTTCATTTACATTTGCTTCTTTTGAGCTTATTGATTAAACGAGTGGGTTCCTGACTCCAGGGAGAGACCTGGAGACAATAGATGTTAGGTGGGGAGCTGATCATGCTGTACCCCTCAGGAGACCATTACCTATGCCCAGTACTAATGCTCAGGGAACACATGGGCCTATGCCCTAATAGGCTGGTTCCTCTTCAAGTTCATAGAGATGGCATCTAAATCACTCACTTGTGGTTTTTGTTGAGGATGGGGTTAATGGCAATGGGGTTTGATAGATTCTCAATTTGGATCCCATTCATTCAGAAAGCGAAGAGGAGGCAATGATGGTTGTGAGAGGACTTGGCTGTGATGAGATCCAGGTAATTGGGTGTAGGTGTTGTGTGACTTACCCTGGTTACACCAGGTATTTACATGAAAGGGGTCAGCATAGGCCTCATGTTTGCTTCTTCCTATCTTTGTTACACAGGCTCACAGGTCCAGAGCCTGCACAGGCTATGTTGCCATAGAATTGTGAGTAGGTCCATAAGCCAGAGACCAGGACATGGCAGGGATCCCAACTTGGGCTGGATCATGTAGCCATTCTAGAGGGGCAAGGGAGTATGATGGGCTCAGTTTTTGCCACTGATGTATATAGTACAGCTGGCTGGTCTAGGAAGTAGGCAACACACCACCCCTTATTATGAACAAGGATTTGGCAACCACTTAAGTCTACTGAGGTGTTTTGGTGTGCAACTTATGCATGCGCAACCCCCTTTACACACGTGGACAAATGAGAATTGCACATTAAGCGTGCTTAATTTGGAGAGAAAATACATTTTCTTCTTCAAAGCACAATCTGGTTGTGGAACTTGCTACCACAAGCAGGGTGGACTGGATTAAATCACTGATTTAAACTGACAAGGAGAAAACATTAAATTCAGGTCACTGAAATTCACCATATTGCCTGTTTAGTGGGAAGGGGTGTCTGTGTTTATTTATTTACTGTATCATTGCATTTTAAGTATAACCAGCAAAACATGTTCATTACTTAAAATTGACAATAGCCTTTACACTAGAACTTGTATTTCATTTTAACAATCTGAAGGACAGAAAGCAAGCATTTAAGGAACTTATATCACTGAACATATATGTGCTAACCAAGGAAAAAACGTAGAAATTAGGAACCTACATTTATGTTTTTCATGACTTGTGCCAATATATATAAAGAAGAAAATTGAAATAAAATTAAAAGTACACAAAAGCAATATTTTAATATTTTTATTAGCTAAACCAAACTACCCTGATGGTGTTGTATGCATAAGACAAAAAAATAAATGTTTATGCTAAACTAAACCCAAAAGTTGAGAAAAATCATTTCTGCATAAGAAATACAAAATATGGGCACTTGAAACAAAGTAAAAATCGTGCCAGCATGATCCCCATTGTAAAGTGAAAGTTACTGAAATGCTGAATTTAGAATATGGCATATTGTGTCAGGTTTATGAAGCTTAGCCCCAAAAGCTATTAAAAGTTGTTCCTGCTGATTGTGTATACTTTAAAAAGCAGTGGTGGTGTTTGGTGGGTTCTTATGAATGAGTCTTAAGGTAGGGTTCAGAAGAGAGAGATGTTTATTAGAGATCTCACCATGTCTCTGGATGAAAACAAATGAGACAGCAGCCTCAGTTTAGGCCTGTTGTCATTTAGGCCCCACCAGACGTTGGTCCACTATGGCCTCAGGGGCGGGTAGACGGCTGCTATGAGATGTGCCATTGGGAAAATGTCGGTGATGCAGCCTGGGCTAATGCTTCCTCCCTTTTGTTTGGCCCTGCCCAGCCCTGTCATGAAGCGAGGGTCCCAGGATGGTGCCTGGAGGGGTGTGCGCACCTGACCCGCTGAACAGCTGATCGGGGGGCCTGGAGAAGCTCGCACATTCGGCCTGCTGAAAAACTGATGGGGTGGGGGGGCTGGAGAAACACAGCCTCCAGGCTTCCCCCAATCATCTGAGTGCATGCACCAAACAGCTGATAGGGGCCCCCCAATTTTATGTCACCATGAGATGCATAAGCAGGAGGTGCCACCATAAAAATGTGAATAAATAAAATATATCGGCTGTTTTGCAGCAGCTCTTCTCAGGGGCCCACTCCTACTGAGCAGCAGTGGTCAGGGAGTCCTGTCCCATGAGGACAGTTCCTTGGGATGACCTGTGGCATGCAGGGACCTGTGACGGCAGCCCCCACTCCTGGGTTACTGGGGGGAGGACTGTTCGTGTGAACAGCTCTCCCTGCTAACCCACCTCACCATCATCTTGGTTGCTTTCACCCACTATCTCTAGAGAGTTTCACTTGGTGGCTGGTAGAGACTGCTCCATGCAGGGTGAATGCAGACAGCTACTGAACAAGCTTGTTTCAGGGGAATATCATCCTCACAGCAGCAAAAAAGTTGAGTAAAATGCTGGCTTGATTTTGATGAGATCAGAATTTCGTACTGTAAAGGCGGCTCATTGATTTGACATATTCTTATTTAAAATATTTTACTGTTATTTTTGGCATTGACAGAGATAAAGTATTAGATGCACATCTTAACAAAAGGTGGTCTAAAGCCTGATCACCCTAAAAGGTGCTTCAATAACTGAATAGTGATACCAAAGAGCAAGGAAAGCACTGGACAGTCAGTAACAAACAGTTAACATTTACATCCAGTAAAGAACTGCATATGGAGACAGGGACCCGTGTTCACTGCATTTTATCCAGGGCACACGAGTCAAATGTGGGTTTGCGATTCGTGGATTTGCTGCGGCATCTCCTGCCCCGCTTTTCCCAGCGCAAAATTTTCAGCATGCACTGGGGATAGGTTGCCACCTATGTATATTTTTCCAGGCCATTTATCAAAAATACATGTTGCAGGGCCTGCATTGGTGCCACAGGTGGCAACCCTATCTGGGGAGGCAGGAGAGGGGGGTGAATAAACACTTGGGGCTTCCCCTCCCACACCAGGCTGCGTTGGGTGAGGAGGGCAGTGCTCGGTTCTCCCCCCCCCCAGCCTGGCAAATAAATATACCTAACAGCAGCAGCAGCGGCAGCGGCAGCAGCAGCGGCGGCAGCAGCTTCAGCTGCTCCTTCTGGCCACTTTCTGACCCCTCCCAACAGGGCCCCCCAAAGTGACGTCATTCGGCTGTGTCGCTCTGGGAGGCCCTGCTGGGAAGGGCCAGGAAGTGGCCAGGAGCAGCAGCTGAAGAGCACCAAATGAAGCTGCTGCTGCTCCTAAGTGTGTTTATTTGCCAGGCGGGTGTGTGTGTGTGTGGGAATGGAAGTCAGCTCTGCGCTGCATCTGGGAGGCTGAGGAGTCCGGCACAGTTAGGCATAGAATCAGGCCCCGAACCTCCCAGTCTCCCATGGATTTTTTTAAAAATTATTCTGTAGGCGAATCAAGGCCCTGATTTTATCAAATGCCAACAATGGGGGGGAAGCACAGAGAACACATTCCTGCACGGACAGACCATTATCTCCTATGGACAAGTCTCCCAGTTCATGTCTGCCCCCGGCAGGTTGTGGAGTTTGTTCATTTGGTTCGCACCTGGAAACGTATGGAACCAGAGTGGTTCTGGAATGCTTTATTTTTGTTTAAAATTTATATCCCGCCCCTCCTGCCCACAGGGCAGCTCGGGGCGGCGAACAACATTCCTTAAAACAATATAAAATTTTAAACGCTCCTCAACGGCCGTTCACTCAGTGACCTCATTGCTCTCTAGAACACCTTGTTAGCCAAGGCCACTGACCGGATGGCTCCCAGGCATTCACTCCCAGAGCATACGCAACACAGGGCTCCGTGCTTCACGGAAGACCTACGTCGGCTGAAACAGAAGGGGAGACGGTTAGAGCGACGGTGGCATTATACTCGTACAGAAGCCAACCGACTGCAACATAGAGCTGTTTTAAAAGCCTATGCCATGCATATGCAGGCAGCAAAGAAGAGTTTCTTTGCTATCATCATCTGCAAAGTCTTGCCCATCATCATCTGCAAAGTCTTGCCCAGCTGAGCTTTTGGCTTGTCCTATTTTGGGATCAGTTTCAGTCTGGTGTCATCCGTTGATGCAGGGGAGTTGCTGGGAGCTGTGAGGGCCACAGCTTGCAAACTTGACCCATGCCCGTCCTGGCTGGTTAAGGGCAGCCGAGAAACATTTGGGCCACTGCTGGCGGGGGTTGTCAGCGCCTTCCTTGGGGAGGACAAGATCTCGGGGTGCCTTAAGGAGGCTGTGGTGCAACCTTTACTCAAGAATCCATCTCTTGACATTGACTCCCTGGCCAGTTATGGGGATGGGGTGGGGATAGGGGCTTTCTACATATTGTATTTTTAAATTGTTTTAAAATTTTATATTGTTTTAAGGAATGTTGTTCGCCGCCCCGAGCTGCCCTGTGGGCAGGAGGGGCGGGATATAAATTTTAAACAAAAATAAAATAAATAAATAAATACATAAATAAATAATCGGTCAGTCTCTAACCTTCTCTTTTTAGGGAAGATTATTGAGCGGGTGGTGGTCCAGCAGCTCCAGGGGCATCTGGACTGCATTAGTTTCCTTGAACCCTGCAGTCCAGCTTTCATCTGGGTTAGGATACTGAGATGAACTTGTGGCCTTGATCGATATCTCCACTGTCAATTGGACCAAAGTAGGTCCACTCTTTTGATTTTATTAGATCTATCAGTGGTGTTTGACATGGTTGACCATGAGATATTGGTGACCTGCCTGCGGAACTGTGCCGGGTGGAACTGTCCTTGACTGGTTCCACTCTTTCCTGGCCACAAGAATTCAGTGTGTGGTACTGTGGGACTTCTCTTTGTCTCCCCAGGATCTTATGTGTGGAGTCCCATAGGTTCTATTTTGTCCCCTCTCCTGTTCAACATGTACATGCAAGCCTTTGGGTGAGATCGTGAGAGGGTTTGGAGTTCGGTATCATCAGTATGCTGATGACACCCAACTTTGCCTCTCATTTTCATCTGACCCATGCCCCGCAGTCTCAGAGTTTACCCGGTGTCTGGCTCCGATGGGGGATTGAATGAGGGTGAGTCATCTAAAGCTGAATCCTGATAAGATGGAGGTAATGTTAGTGGGAAGGGATGAGATGTTGGAGGCCCCCATCTCTGACGGAGTGCGTTCCTCCTTGGTCCCACAGGTTCGGAGTCTGGGTGTACTCCAACTCACAGCTCCACCTGGATGCCCAGGTGGCGGCTGTGCCGAGGAGTGCGTTATGCAAGTTACACAGAGTTTGCCATCTTTGGCCTTATATCTCCGTCTCCGATCTTCCCATCATCATCCATGGATTTATCACCTGAAGATTGGACTACTGCAATGCACTCTACGTGGGGCTAGCCTTAGTGATGACTTAGAGACTGCAGCTGGTGCAGAATGCAGTGGCCCATCTCCTGGCGGGGACGGGTCTCCGTGAGCACATGATACCAATACTCCGCTCTCTGCAGCGGCTGCCTATAGTCTTCCAGGCCCAATTCAAGGTGTTGGTTATTACCTTTAAAGCCCTATACAACCTGGGCCCCACCTACCTGCGGGACCGCCTCACCCTTCGTGTCCTGGAGAGGCCCCTGCAGTCAGCCAGGAGTGCCCTCTTAGATATCCCCCAGGTGCCACGGGTGGCAACATTCTAGAGTGCGTTCTTGGTGGCCACACCATGGCTACTGAACTCTCTCTGGACCTCCCTTCCTTCCGTAGACAGCGCAAAAGCTGGTTGCTTCACCAGGCGTTTGGTGAGCAGGACAGATAGTAGATGGGAGTGTATTTATTGACCTCATCTGGTTTTGAGACTTTTATATTTGTTATATTTATATTTGATATTTTATAGTGTATTTTATATTTTGTATTTCTGTTTTTATTGTTTATTGTTAGCTGCCCAGAGCTGCCATTGGGCAGGAGTGGGTGGAGCATAAATTTTGATATAAATAAATACAGCATGGCCATCTTTATTCTGCTCCCCAATATGGCAAAGTCTCAAACAACTTGCTTGGAAGATATTTACCTTACTCCAAGAGTTTCCTGGAGCCCTGTTACAAGATAGATCTAAGCAGAACTATAGCTAGACACTGGCATGGGGTGAGGGGGCAAGCTGCATGACAAGGGGGGCAATTGTGTTTGCCTCAGAAGTTCATGTACTTGGTTTAAACCATGCAGTCTCAGTCAGAAATCTTAAAAAACAACAACCCCACACTTTATTTTTCTTCAAGTTTCTGATGTTCTGTGGTGGTCTTATGTTGTGGAATAAGGGACATTTCCTTAAGGGATAAGGCACCCATAGCAACCCTGTCTGAAGACCAGGACAGGAGCCATCTATGCAGACATTCTCTTAGCAAAATTGTGATCATTCCTCTCTGGCCTCAAGCCCAGAGTCATTTATCCGAGTCTTTAGACATCTTTGTCTTCAGACTAAAACTGAGGGGAACACAACTTTTCTACCAGCGGTGTGGGGGAGGAGGAGATTTACACGGAGCAGAGGGCCAGATCTAAGAATTCTGGATCCTTCTTTGGGTGCTTTGACACGGAGGTGATCTTCCCTAGAAATGAGACATTTTGCATCTTAAAATCACACAGTGGTTATAGGGGGCTGGACAGAGTAATTGGGAAGGTATCTTTCCCACCACAACATGAATTTCAAACATCAAAATGTTGGTTTTATCAGTGTTAGTAAGGGAACTAAAAAGGTATAGATGGGGTGTGAAGTTTTTGTTATACAGAAAAATGGGTTTTTTATCAAGCTTTGATTTTTGCCATGAAATTTTAACCCAGCTCTACTATAGAAGAAAGTAGGAACCACCTAGCATAGTCACTCCTCTATCCCATTTCTTTCCCTCTGTGTGTGGTTCCACAAATGTTTACAGAAACAGACATTTTAAGGAAACACCAATATGAATATTCTATTAGTTTGCTCCTTTGAGTATTCTTGCAATCTTCAAAGAGAGCTTGGTTGTAATTAACGTAGGCTCTGGGTAGGACGACAGTCCTCCCACAAGAGTGGTTCCCCATGGATGTTGTCTGAAAGGAGGTAGCTTTCACCAATACTCCCAGGGCTAACCCACATTACAGTATGATTATTTTAATATTAAAACAGTTCACAAACCCTTTTTGTAAGTGAGAAGTATTGCATTTGTTGTTATTTTTGCACACAGTACTGTAGGGAAGTATAGCACTTGATCTAATCTACAAATCTGATTTCAAAATATAACCTACTTTCCTGGTCTGTGTATTTTTTCCCTCCATACTCTGGCTCAATATTAATAGTGTAGTTTAAAGAGAGCCAGAAGTAACTATTAAATTTAATTTATTTTGAGAGAAGGTACAGTAACTGCTTGAAGAAAATATTATCCTAGCCCTCGCTTCCAAGGCAGGTTAAATGGTTGTGACAGCCTGGCTGCCACCTATAAATTAAGTTAGGCTGCAGCTTGTACGTATAGGCGGTGTCACAGTAAGGCATATGGAGATGGTAGGTTCAGCCAGACAAGAGAGAGGGAATGCTACCACACCTTGGGTAGGCTTACCCCTCCCTGGGCAGCCAGATGTTCCCCTATCCTGCGGCAGGGAAAACAGCTGCTTGCTACACGATGTGTTCTCTGAAAAATTCTGGGGACACGTTGCAGAGCAGCTTTACCCCACAAGGCTGCCCAGGGCAGGGCAATCTGTGTGGCGGCCACCTCATGGCAGGGCGCTTTGGTCCAGCCAGGGGAGGGAAGCGGGGCAGGGCTGGGTGTACATGGTGGTGGCTCTGACAGGAGCTGGCTCGCCCCGCTTCCCCATGGCTGTGTTCCCGGCTCCCCACACTTGCCCCGTAGTGCAACGGTGACTATTGCCTGACATGGGGCCTCTTGGGGATTGGGCCATTGCTGCTCTTGTGGTTTCACCCATTGTGAATGCAGAAGGCAAGCAAACTGGGAGTATGCCAGGCATCTTATTTAAAGCAAGAGTAAATGGAGATTGTTTTATTAACAGGATCATTTTGCTCTGACAACATGAATTTTAAATGGTGGTTCTGAAACCTAGACAATCTGATGTATGCACTACGGCTCCTAGAAGGGATGTGTCTAATCCTCAGTATCAGCTCAGTTGGTCATGTATGGATTATGTTATTCCCACATACTAAATGTTATCACTGTCATTTAGAATAGAGGTTCCCCAAAAGGTGGGTCATAATCTTAAGTAGGGCTCTGCCATTTGCAGATGGAATCATAACCTCAATTGATATTTGATATGCTGTGCACATCATGGTAGCTGACTAGTGTAGAAGAAAATCCCATACTCACAAGCTGCTGGTGAAAATCTGTCAGAGTTCTTTATTGATCTCAAAGCGCAAATGAGAGAGAGCAGACCTGAAACATGCAAGTCTTCAGGATGGTCTGCCGGAGCATAAATTACATAGGTATTTTATAGATACCGGTTCAAGCAAATAGATACAGGGTGTCAATCAAAAATAAAGTCATACAAAGTGAAAGGTTACAGTAATTGTTTACATAGTCAGCAAGTATGTTCTCAAAACAATAAGGCTAACCTAAGAAGTCTAAACAATTCTATTAGCCCAACACAGCTGCAAGGCCGTTATATCTTATCTATCAATCAAGGAAAAGTACAGGGAGAGCTGCTTCTCAAACTATGTCCTGGAAACATCCTAAGCTACCAAAATGATTATATCCTATCAAGCAAGCTAAAGTTTATTTCAGCAGAGGATGATTCTTTCTTTTACCCAGCATCCATCTGTTTTCCATCTTGTGCTACCTTGCTCACTCTGGTTCTGCATGGTTCTATATCCATAAGAGTATTATAAAAATTCCTCCACCCTAGGGTCAGGGATTTTCAATATAACGAACCCCTATAGAATCGGGAAACAAACACATTCTGTCAGGCAATCACTCTAAGAGGTTTGGGCAATATGCAGGATCCTTGATGTTGGGATTTTTATAAACTGGGGTTCATTATAAGCAGGGTTTGTTATAAGTTGGTTATGGTGAGGTTTGCTTGTATATTTAAATGTCAATATGGAGGTCACGCAAACAAAATTTGGGGAACCAGTAGCACAGGGAAATAATGCACGTTGCACTCCCAAGCCCTGCACTGAGCTGCTAATCAAAAGATCAGGTAATGGCCTCTGCTGGCAAATGGGTGCTGCATCTGCCGCTGATTCCTTGCGTGAGGAAGGAGGAAAAGTGCTCGGTACGCCCGTGGGGCATGTGCTGGGAGTTCAGCCAATCTGGAAGATGTTTCCGCGCAGCTTGCAGGTTTGACACACCTGCCCCACTTGCTCGGGGTACCATGTGGCCTCCGCGTGTCCCCGTGCAAGATTTGGGGCCAAGGGAAGATCCAACCCTGGGGGAATAGGAAAGGGAGGGCGAGGCAGCAGTAACCCAACCTGCCTGGTAAGAGCCCCAACTCCGGTTAAGGTCAATCAGTTAGAAATGGCCCTCCAGGAGCATCCTGACCAGAAGGAAGTGTATTATGTGATCACTGGTTTTAGACAGGTTTTAAGATCCCGGCACTTTAGGTCCAGCAGTAGCGGGTAGCCCCCAACCTGAAATTCGTGGCTGGGATGGAACTTGGGGTTCAGGCAAAGGTCAAAGAAGAGCTAGCAGAGGGGAAGGTGGCGACTCTTTCCCACCCCCCTCTCCCCAGAACACGGGTTTTCCCCCCTGGGTGTAGTCCCCAAAAAGGTCCCATGGGAGTTTAGAATGCATCATTCTCCTGTCCCACCCCCAGGGCAGCTCAGTAAACGATGCCATACCCAGAGAACTTACTTCAGTTCACTAGGCATGGTTTGACTCAGCAGTGGACCTCGTTAGGCAATTTGGCCCTGGCGCCATATTGGCAAAGAGGGACATTAAGTCGGCGTTTCGCCTCCTCCCAGTCCACCCTGAAAGTTTCCACCTGCTAGGTTTCCAATTCAACGGCTGGTACTATTTATGACAAGGCCACGCCAACAGGATGCTCCATCCCCAGCTCAGCCCCCGAGAGTCAGCTCCCTTGTTGAATGGATCGTCAGGCACCGGACCGAGGCGAGGGGAGTCACCAAATATTTTGATGGCTCCCTCTTCACCGGACGTGCTGGCATGGCTGAATACAGGGTGCCAATGCACTCGTTTCAACAGGTAGCGGGGGAATTGGGCGTCCTCCTTGCCCCGGAAAGACAAAGACCGGCCACTAAACTGACGTATCTCAGGATAAAGCTGGACACAGGCGCTGCCATCTCCTGCCTACCAGGAGACAAACTGAGGGCCCTTCGGGTCAAGGTAGAGGAGTGCCTGGGAGCAGCTAAGGGTACGGTCTGTCATCTCCAATCATTGTTGGGGAGGCTGAATTTTGCATGTAGGGTGGTGGTACCAGGGCGGGCATTCCTGTCCCACCTCTATTGCCAAGCTCGCAGGTAATTCGCCTCCCCACTATTATATCGATCTCACCAAGGAAATGGAAGTCCTAGAGACCTGGGACAGCTTTTTGGCCCAGTTTCAATGGACCAGTTTCTGGAGGGACCAGCTCCTGTTGGAGGCTGTGCTTCAGGTGCACTCCGATGCAGCTGGCAGCTTTAGTTTTGGTTTATTCTTCAGAGACAGGTGTGCAGCAGCACCCTGGCTGCAGAATGGAGTGACTCGGGGATCACCAGGGATCTCACTTTCCTCGAGCTTTTCGGGCCTGCCTGCTTGGTCCTGTGGTACACAACGCTGGACGCCCTTGGCCCACAGCCCGGGTTGGGAATCCCGAACCCACTGGGGAAGGGGAAAGGGCCCATACCTTTACCCAGTGTACTGGCCATCCATCTCTGGTCAGCCGAGTTGCATACCACACAGTGCTGTTCTGGTGTGACAACCAAGCTGTTGTCCACATCATTGATACCCAACCAGTAAACTGGCGGCATTCAGGTTCATGAGTAACCTCAAAGAACACTTCCCTACGGACAGGGTTTTTTGTCGCTAGGTGACTAATAGAGAGCTGGTCCGGGGAACAAGGTTGCACCCCAGACCAGCAGTCTCCCATTGCCTTGACTTGGCTGCTGGTCATGTGCGGGATGCTTCCCCACATTCGTTTTGATGGTTATGAGGTTGCATTGCTTAAATCGTCGTTTGAGCTAGCACTCTTCAGGGCTTTTTGTGTGAACGAACTCGTAGCCTAATCAGCCAAGGACACCACAGGTAGGGTGCTTCTGCTCAGCAATGTCAGCAGTGGGCCGGCTGCCATATTCTTGTGCATTCGCTGCTCGAAAACTGACCAGAGAGGGCAGGTGGGCAGGCCAAGCAGGGCCGCTATGCCTGGGGTTATGCCCAGTTCAGACGATCAAGGCATACCTCTCGTTCCGCAAAGGAGCTGCCAGTTTCATGGCAGCAGCTGCCATGTCAAAGCAGGGCTTGTGGGCACTGTGCCGCTGGCGTCTGGGGGCCTTCCAGGCCTATGTTCGGCACGCCCCCTCCCACGACCAGTCCTAATTCTCACCTTGCTCCCTCAGGTGCTCCCCCACATTGCCGGAAGCAGGTCAGAATCATCAGCCACAGTCTGGTGCGCTGGGCAGACGAAGTGGCAGACCAGACCGGGTGGGGAACACAGCTGGGTTTGTCAGCGCAAGCAGAGATATGCTGGAAAGGCCGTAGCAGTATGAGGTGGCAGTGTGGCACCAACCCCTGCCAGCCCTCGAGCAGCGTCAAAGAGGTCCCCCACCCGATGTCCTCGTTTTACATCTGGGCGAGAACGACATGCCCTGCCTCACAGGCGTCCAACTGATCAGGAGCATCAAGCAGGACGTGTGGGACATCAAGAAGCTTTTCCCATCTGCCCTCATCATATGGACAAACTGGCTGAGCATATGACATGGTGCAAGGGGGTGCACCCTAGAAAGATCAATAGGGCCAGGGAACCATCAATGAGGTCGTGGGTAGGTGGCTCGCAGGCCTGGGTGGAGCGTCCATTCGCATCTATGCCTGTCTCATAAGCGCCCCAAGCTGTATCGCCGGGACGGGGTTCCCCTGTTACCTGAGGGCAACGATTGCTGCTTAGCAGCCCTAAGAGATATGTTGGTACTGATATGAGAGAAAATATAGGTGGGGGGGGTCGGATTCGTCTGGGTAGTCCCGACAACCCCTTAGTGGCAGGGGTCCAGTACTGCAGGTTAGAGTAGATTAGGATGACCATAAGTATGAGTCATATCCTTAAGAGATGGGGAGGCCCACCCACCGGAAAAGCAGGGTACGGCAAGTAGCGGGGTAGCCTCCCTGGGAGGGGTTGCCAGCGAGGGCGGTAGGCACAGGTACGGTCCCCCGTCGGCAGGCACCCTCATCCTTACTCAGTCCGGAAGGACTTTGGTCCCCCTCACCCGTGCTAGGGGCTACAGAGGGGGAGATGATGTGTTCATGAGTGGAGTGGTAATCGACAGTACATTGAAACCACCCGAGTTGCTGTATGTTTGACAAAGTTCAAGTACTGGAGCCGTATCGCAATAGGTGATTTCCCCCACCTAATTTTAATTATGATCAGACCTAACAAAGATTGCGGCCGTTTAAAACCCAGCCCTTGTGTCCGGTCTCCTTCGGTGCATCAGCAAAAGGGGGGGGGGGGGCAGAAATAGTTCCTGCAATAAGAAAAGTACAATTTGCAAAACAATATATATTGAGAGGGACATATGAAAATCATGATGTTGAGGGTATATTATGCCATGCAGAGACTCTTTAAAAACTAGACTTAATTCAATTGCTACATCACAGAGGCAAGAATATGTTTGCAGAAGCAGCAAACTCAGTACCTTAAGGGAACAGCTGTCTTACTGCCCAAACACTTAGTTCAGAAATTCATTATAATGACTGGTACAGAGAAATATCTTAAGGTCAAATTCCAGGCTCCAATGAACTTTGAAACTGTAAGCTTCTAAATGTAAGCATATGAACCTCATTTGCTTCTGTATCACTCAGAGCAAAGTGGTTACCTTAACTGACCCACTTAAAAGGAAAATGCTGAGTAGTAACTCTGAATTCTATACCTAGAAACTGGTACCAGCCCTTTCCTGCACAGGCTTGTGAAGGGGAGAATAGAGTACAAGAATGACCAAACTACTCAAGACATCTATCTGTCCAACGTAACCAAAACATACAGGAACAGAGCACCTGGGAGGTAGGAGGAGGAAACGTTTTCCTCAATTCTTGCTTTCAAAGCACACTAGAGACAAGAACTCTGTGCATGCAATAAAGCCTCAAGCCCTTTGAGCTTATTTCCTGACCTTAGGGCCCAAGAGCACTAGTATAAAAAAACAGAGAGATGAAAAGCAAATTCTTGGTAGCAACACTAACACATACATTAAACATGCCTTCAATTTACTCCCCCCCACCCCCTCTTCACCCCTTAGAATTCCCGTAACTACTACTGCCAGAACTCTCTTTTTAACCACTGGGACAACTAAGGTCAAATATACTGCCTCAGCATTCTGCCAGGTGGATAAGTAATTACCTGGGGGTGAGGAGGGCTAGGATATTTTTATAGTTGCATTTTGACATCCTCTGTTGTGTCATTCAGACACCCCCTTCTCAAACTTTAACCTTTCAGACCTATTTCTCCAAGAGTGATTGCTTCCTGAGATGGAGATTTCTGAACAAGACCAAAATGTATAGGCTTATATATTTATTAATAAATAAATATAGATAATTTAAATATTGCAACAAAAAATCCCCACAAAACAAAAAACCCAGTCCACATAAAAGCTTAGTTTATTACTACTATTACTCTAATGCTGAAATTGCCAAATTATTTATTTTTACAAAATTTAAACCCTCAGCTTGAACCCTAAATAACCCTCACCCAATTCGTATCCCCCCCTTGCCAAATGCTTTGCCAATTTTTTTTTTTTTTAAAAAATAATAGTTCCACAACACTGGGACAGTAACTGAGAATGCCCCTTCACCAGCACTTTGAATTGGGTTCAGAAAGCACTAGTAGCCACTGCAGACTTTGCAGCACAAGTGTAATGTGCTCACAGCGACCCACTCCTGAGAGGAGCCAGGCTGCTGTGTTCTGTACCGGCTGAAGCTTCAGAACCGTCATCAAAGGCAGCCCCACAGAGCATGCTGTAGTAATCTCGCCTTGAGGTTATAAAGGCATGGATGATGGTGGCCAGATCCAAATCAGAAGGTAAGGGCCGAAACCTCCTCACCAGATGGAGTTGGTGAAAAGCCCTCCTGGCAATAATCACAACCTGATATTCTAGGTGCAGTGAGGAAATCTAAAAGCACTCCATGTCTGTGAACCTGAGTGACTAGAGGAGACCAGACCACATCAATGACAGGAATCCCAATCCCTCCCAAATTGCAGGGCTCCATAATTGTGGGGATTAGCACCCATCAGAATGCACTAATCCCCTTTTACAGCACAAGAATATCTGCTGTTGTAAAGACTACATTTGGGGTGTTCTTGCACCTTAAAGGGGGATTAGTGCATTCTGATGGGCACTAATCCTCGCTATTACAGAGCTGCTGTGGCAATTTTGAAAGTTCCTGCTCCTCCCATGTACCGTCTGAAAGCAGCCTTAAACATAAGAGTAAGAGACAACTCAGTTTGTAAAGCACAACTAAGGAAGGCTGCCTTGAGCACAGAAGCCTAACTTACACTCACCATGAAAATTTAGAGCTCAGGAGAAGTGAATGAGGCTAAAGTTATACCCAACTCATGTACTTGGTCTTGTCAACAACCTAAGAACTTTCCACTTGCGCAGAATCTCAAGTTATTTCTGTGCCGTTTTCAAGGCAACCTACATGTGATAAATCGCCAGGCAATGCACAGAGGAACTAGAGCGAGAATTAAATATTGCTACATAAGCACCTGCTTTGTAAACTTTGTTCTGATACGGACTTGGTTTGATCCCCTTGGATAAGTCACAGATTTCATGACCCAGGCCTCCCAAACACCACCTCTGGACTCCTTAAGACCTATTTGAAAACACCTATTGTGGAATTTAATTTACATGTATGCAAACTCATGTTAGTGTCTGGCAAAGTTTAGTGAAGAGAAACCCTTTCCCCTGCACATAGGGAAAAACAATTGAAACTATACGTACACAATGCTGGGTTCTAAGTTAGGAGTTACCACTCAAGAAAAGGATCTTGGGGGTCATTGTGGACAATACAATGACTCGCCTTGGTGTGCGGTGGCGGTCAAAAACGCAGTTATTATAAGAATTATTCATAAAGGGATAGAAAATAAAACTGAAAATATCATAATGTCTATATAAATCTACGGTGCAACCACATCTTAGTTCTGTATGCAGTTCTGGTCACCCCCATCTCAAAAAAGATACAATCAAAATAGAAAAGGTACAGAGAAGGGCAACAAAGGGTGCTTGCCCATGTTACTGCATTGGGGGAATCCAACGAGAAGCAACCCCCCCGCCGGGGAAATTAACATGAGGCTTTGAACGTGGGCGTGTGGTTAAAAGTGTCGTTTAATGCATCTCCTGTTTTCAATGACGAAAGGCAGGGCTGGATTTTGCGCCCTGCCTTTTGTGATTGAAAACAATAGGAGATGCATTAAAAATGACACTTTTAACCGTGTACCCATGTTCAAAGTTGCCTGCCGGGGGTTTGCTTCTCATTAGATTCTTCCAGTGCAGTAAACATGGGCAAGTATCCTAAGATAATCAACGGTTTGGAACAGCTCCACTATGAAGAAAGGCTAGACAGGCTGGGCTCTTCAGCCTGGAGAAGAAACAAGAGGGGAAATGATAGAAGTTTTTAAAATCATGAGTGGTGTGCAATGAGTAACTAAGTAGTGATTATTTACCTTCTCAAATAGTATTAGAACTAGGGGGCACCCCCTGAAACTAACAAGTAGATTTAAAACAAATAAAGTATTTTTTCCAATCAACGCATACTTAAGCTGTGGAATGTGTTGCCAGAAGATATGGTCAAGGCCAGTAGTATAGCTGGGTTTAAAAAAGGTTTGGACAAGTTTCGAGAGGATAGGTCCATTATTAGCAGCTATTAGCCAGTAGGTTTGAGGGAATATAACCTCTTCCTGTCAGAAGCTGGGAGTGAACAACAGGGAATGGATCGCCCCATTATGACCTATTGGGTACTTATTCCAAGCAACTGAGTTTGGTCACAGTCTGAGACAGGTGTTGGGCTCAATGGATCATTGATCTGACCTAGTATGGCACTAATTTTCTTATGTTAATGGCCTTGGCCTTGCCTATCTGCGAGATCACCTCACTCCCCGAGTCCTGGATCAGCCCCTGCGGTCATCCGGGGATGCCCTGCTTAAGGTCCCCCAAGTTTTTCGGGGGGGACCACACATGGGAGGGCATTCTCGGTGGTCACACACCACCTATGGAATTCCCTTCTGGTGGAGGCCTGGCTGGCCCCAGACCTCCCCTCCTTTCGGAGACGTTGCAAGACCTGCGGGGAGGGGTAGTGGGATGTGTTTCTCTGTTTCTTCCTTTTTTTTTTTTTTTTTAAATGACTGTAAGCCACCCTGAGCTGCCTGCGGTAGGAGGGGTCGGGTAATAAGTTGTTAAACAAACAAATAAATGTTCTTAATAGGGGTTTAGGTAGGGAATTTTTATGTACATTTATTCTTATATATGTTTTTTATTATGTTGCTACCCATCGTGAGCCTTAGGGTAAGGGTGGAATACAAATTTCAATAAATAAAGGTAAAAATTAAAATGGAACTGAAGCCTAGCTTCATCTGTCAATGGCAGCATCCCCTCATACTACATTTTCATTAGCCTCTCCATTATTAGGCTAATGTACTCTGTCTCTTCTTTCAGTTGACATCATGTACCATGTTGAAACATGTAAAACGCTTGACTCCCAAGATTAGCTTCACAGATGGGAAACCCTTTACAATATTATTTATTCAAGCTGTTATAAAAAAAATGTTTTCTAAATCTGTTTGCCACATTTCTTTTCTGATCCTAACTGTTTGTTTAGCTGCCGGAATCACTAAATTTCAAATGTGTAAGTGGACTTAATAATCATGAATATCAACAACTGAATTACAATTTGAAATGTCAGCTCTAGACAAATAAGTAAGCAAAACTCATGAGGGCATAATTTATTAGCACTGCCAAATGTATTGCTACGAAATCTCTTCCTCCACTAATGACAGAGCTTGCCCTCAAGAGTCCATGATAATTAGACATGCACACACAACAAGGAATACATGGGTCGCTGAGGTGCCAAAGACCATTTTCAGTTTCCACATGTGTGCTGAGTTTGCTGTTGGAAACTGAATGAAGCTTTGGAGATTCCATGAAGTTATAGAAAATATAACAGATTGTATCCTAAAACAGCTTACTGGAACAATTCTCTCTCCCAAAAGACAGAGTAAGAATTCAGTAAAGTAGCATGGACAGTCATGCTGAAATTATTTTAACACCAATGTATAATTATTACACACATTTTTGTGTGTATACACACTAAACAACATCACACAGTAACTACCCATATCTGGATTCTGTTTTATTCCAGACATGCTTGGTCTCCCCTCTCTTTATTCTAGACACGCTTAGTGACCGTCCCATATTTGGAAAACTCCCTCATCCATACAAACGCATACCACTTGAGGTGAGAATACGAGGGAGAGGGGCTACTGTATATGTATATACAATTTCTGTACGAAAAGGAATTCTCCCTCACTCAGCAAAGCTGTGGATTCACCTAGAAAGAGAACCTGCACAATGAACTTAGGGTCCTTCATATTGTTTTGAAACTATTTGAAAGCTATACAAATTAATCAACGCATCAGCCAAGCAGTCCACACACATTTACAACCTCTGTTTACCTAACTATAATCACAAATCATAGAACAGGCAGTCTTTAATAAACAGCATCAAGTTTAGAGACATCTGTAACCCACTGTTGCCATGGAAATACCTTCAAGACAAACTGTCCTCAGCTGCAATTAACCTACAACTGTAGGGTGGGCACTGGGTAGCTTTGATATTGGTACAAATTATGGGATAGCTCATTTTGATCATATTGTTGAAAGAGCAATCGGGTTCCCAACTCAAAAACATTCCAAGGAACATGGAACACAAAGCTTACATACAGCACAAATTACTAACGTAAGGTGACTAGACTCTGAAAAATCTCAAAGTGAGATGCTGCATGCTTTACCCCTAATTTTCACAAATATGGATAATCATAAATTGACATAATTGACAGAAATTGTGCAGATTTAAAATAGTCTATTGCCTAACTTTGAGGCTAGCTAGGAATGTTGTCTTTTTAAAAAGGCAACCAAGTAGATTGATCACACTCACTGATGGGTGTCTGAAGGCAGAGGTGGGACATTTATTTATTGAAATGCGTATGCCGCCCTTTCCCAAAAACTCAGGGCAGCTCACAACTCAAAATATTAAAAGCAATACAAAATCCTCTAAATCCCCCAACCCTCCCCCAACACCACTTCCCCATACTCAACCCCCAGACTCCTACGACAAAACCACCCCATTCCCCTATCTCAGCCCACAAAATGCTTTTTCAAACAGGAAAGTCTTACACCGCCTTCGGAAGACACCCAGGCTCAAATGAACCTCCGGAGGAAGGGAATTCCAACAGGGGAGCAACAGAACACCTCCCTGCGAGCGCTTGTTGTATGAACAAGACTAACGTACAGTATCCAGAGGGAGGTGCTCCCCGCCGACTGCAGGGTCCGCAATGAGGCATGGACGGACAGACCGTCTTTCAGGGCCCCAGACCATTTAGGGCTTTAAAGGTCAAAACCATCACCTTGAATTGTGCCCAGAAAGCTACCGGAAGCCAGTGCAGACTTCGGAACACTGGTATAATGTGCTCCCAGCAACTTTCCCCTGAAAGGAGGCAAGCTGCCATATTCTGGACCAGCTACAGCTTCCGAAAAGTCGTCAAGGGCAGCCCCGTGTAGAGTGCACTGCAATAATCTAGCCTCGGGGTGATGAAAACATGATGATGGTGGCTAGATCCAAATCAGAAAGAAACGGCCACAGCCTTCTCACCAGATAAAGTTGGTGAAAAGCACTCCCAGCCACTGCCACAACCTGACAATCCAGGCGTAGCAAGGCATCCAGAAGCATTCCAATGCTGCAAACCTGATTGACCAGAGGGGGCCGGAATCAATAAATAACAGGAGTCCTAATCCTCTCCAGGTCACAAGGCCGACCAACCACCATGACATCAGTCCTGTCTAGATTCAGCTTCAATCGGCTCATCCTCATGCAGTCCCTGACAGCAGCCAAGCATTGGGTGAGCAACAAGACTACAGGACCTGGGTCGGATGAAAAAGTCATAGAGCTGGGTGTCATCAGCATGCTTTACCCCAAACCTTTAGCCAACGGCCTCATATACATGTTGAACAAGAGTGGAGACAGAATAGAACCCTCCAGAATCCCACAAAGGAGGTCCTGAGTGGATGACGAGCAATCGCCCATCGCCACTCTCTGGGACCTCCCTGACAGGAAGGAGTGGAACCACTCAAGACTGGTCCCACACATCCCTGTCAGTTGATCAACTGTAACAGTGATCAACACCTCATGATCAACTGTAGCTAAGGCTTCCGAAAGATTTAACAAGATCAACAAGGTAGAATTCCCCTTGTCAATCTCATGGCACAGGTCATCAACCAAGGTCACAAGCACAGTCTCCATGCCATACCCAGGAAGAAAGCATGGCTGAAATGGGCCCAGGAATCAGACGACATCACGAGGATTTTG
Source organism: Sphenodon punctatus (assembly GCA_003113815.1). Classification (NCBI taxonomy): domain Eukaryota; kingdom Metazoa; phylum Chordata; class Lepidosauria; order Sphenodontia; family Sphenodontidae; genus Sphenodon; species Sphenodon punctatus. Next base: position 1,934,392 of record QEPC01000531.1, read on the forward strand.
GAGTTGTCGGGTAACCAACCGTTCAATAACCTTCCTTAAAAAGGGAAGGTTAGAGACAGGCCGATAGTTGGCTGGGGAGTCAGTGTACAAAGATGGCTTAAAAGCACAAGAACATAAGTAGTGCCTGCACTGGGTCAGATCAATGGTCTGTTAAGTGCAGCATCATGTCTCTGACAGCAGCCAATCTTTTTCTCTTGGGAAAAGTACCCGCCAGGTCACAATGGGCAATCCATTTCCTGTTGTTCCAGTCTCCAACAGTAAGAGGTTACATTCCCAAAACCTACTTGGTTAATACCCAATAATGAACCTATCCCTCCAAGAACTTATCCAATCCCTTTTTAAAACTAGCTACACTACTGGCTGTGACCACTCCCTCTGGCTGCAAGTTCCACATGTTAATTGTGCGCTGAGTGAAAAACTGCTTTCTCTTATTTGTTTTAAATCTGCTGCCAGTTAATTTCATGGAGTGTCCCCTTGTCCTAGTACTCTTAAAGAGGGTAAATAACAGCTCCTTGTTTACAGGTTCCACAACACTCACGATTTTATAAACTTCTATCATATCTCCTCTCAGCTGTCTCTTCTCCAAGCTGAAGAGTCCTAACCTAGCAAGCTTTTCTTCATACGGGAGCCTTTCCATACACTTAAACATTTTTGTTGCTCTTCTCTGTACCTTTTCTAGTTCTAGTGGTTTGTTTTTTTTAAGATGGGGCGAACAGAACTGTACACAAAATACTCCAGGTGCGGTCATACCACTATTTACAGGCATTACAATATTTTCAATTTTATTCTCTATCCCTTTCCAAATGATTTCTAACATTATTTGCTTTTTTTACCTCAGCCACACACTGAGCTGAGGATTTCACTGTATTGGCCACAATGACCCTTTCCAAGTTCCTTTTCCTGAGTGAACTCCTAATTTAGAACCCAGAATTGTGTACATATAGTTATTTGGGTTATTTTTCCCTATGTGCATCACTTTGCACTTGTCCACATTAAATTTCACCTGCCATTTAGATGCCCAGTCACCCAGTCTTGCAAGATCCTCCTGCAATTCTTTACAATTCTGCTTAGGTTTTAACTACCTTGAATCTTTGTCTCATCTGCAAATTTGATCACCTCACTCTTTACTCCATTCTCTAGATCATCAGTCAATGTATTAACCACCACTGGTCCCAGTACAGATCCCTGAGGCACTCTGCTAGTTACTTCTCTCCACTGTGAAAACTTACCATTTAGTCCTACTCTTTGCTGACTATCTTTTAACCAGTTGCCAATTCACGACAGGACACTGCCTCTTATTCCATGACTTTCCTCAAGAGTCTCATGAGACTCTTGAGCAGTGGCTGGACTCCAATAGCTTCTTAAGCAGGGGTGGGACAGCTCTAGTTTTAAGGGCATCTGACACCCTTCCCTCCCGAAGGGAGGTGTTGACAGTGTCAACCAACAATGGCCCTAATGTCTCCCAGCTGGCTTTCACCAGCCAGGACAGGCAAGGATCTAATTCACAAACGGTTGCCCTCATCTTCCCAAGCACCTCCCCACATTGGTGGGTGATACCAAAAGAAATTGATCTGAATAAATGGGACAAGATCAAGTATCTATAACCCCAAACTCTTATTCTGCAGATAAAATAGTAGCACCCAAGTCATGGTGAACCTGAGTGACTTTGTCTGTAAAGCAGTTGGTAAAAATGTCACAGTGGGCATTAGATAACTCAGTTTTCAGGTGCAGGCAGATTGGATTAACCAGACCCCTCACCTCTCAGAAGAGCCCCACTGGACGAGACCTTGCAGACACTAGGATAGCAAAAAAGAAAGCTTTCTTCACTGCCATCAGAGCCAAGGCATAGTGCTTTAAAAATTATCTGTGTTGCAAAAAGTTGGCTTCAGCACAAGTAGCTCTACCATCCTGATTTAGCCTTTTCAGGTCCTCCATGTACCAGGGGGATCTGTACTGCTGTAGCGGTGGGAGCAGATGCCTGGGTGCAACTTCTTCTATGGCCATGGTCAAGATGTCATTCCACAAGGCAACTAGGTCATCGATAGAGTAGCCACTAAAGTCAGTAGGTAAATCCCACCTGGTCTCCAGGGGTGCAACATGATTGAGTAGCTCTAAGCATGACTGTCTTGCCTAAAGGGAGACATGGGGCATTGCCACACATGACGTCGGGAAGGAAGCAGCCCAGCCCAGCTCAGGAACATGTCACCAACATGGTCCAGTCCAGGTCCGGTGCCCAGCCCTGAACCAAGCACCCTGTCCCCGGCTATGACTGGCTGCCAAGGCAGACTATGAACCATGGCAGATCCGATCCAGACTGGATCATGGTGGGCTACACGTGAATAGCCTGATGTAGAGACCACTCCAGCCTGGCTGGGCAGACCATAGTCCGTGCTGTGATCCCAGGGGTCTCTGGAATCACAGCTCGGGCTTGTCCCAGACACACCCAGGAAGAATCCCAGGCAACATCTGGCAGCCCTGCCCACGAACGTGCCGCTAGCCTGCGAGCCCAAGTGGGTTTCAGAAGACCTCCGTCACATTTGTTAGCACCCACGGTCACCTTATAGTAACATATTTCTGTACACCAAGCTCATACCAAAACTCCTGTAATGCACTAAAGGTTCGATCCTACAAACTGCTGAGTGCTTCCAGCTCCTCCTGATATAAAAGGGAGACAAAGGCTCTCAGCTCCTCCCGGCACTGAGCAAAAATAATATTTTTTTTAAAAGAACAAACTCCATTTGCATTTCCTTCTGGACTATTGAGCAATTTACTCTTTAAAATTTAAAAAAAAACACAGAAACCCTTTGGAATAAATCTAAATAATGTCAACTGCAAACATTAAATAGATTATTGCTTTTCAATACCGATTAACAATGCAAAAACTATAAAAGAAACAATGACTTTTTTCCAAGATTAGATTGACACAAATGATAAACTGTCTAGCTTATATTTGGTGAATTAATTGTCAGGGATTCCAAATCACTTTGCAACTAGGTTTCCTTTCAACACCTTTAAAAGATGGGTCTGGGAACTAAAATGCATAATTTCATTGGATAACAACAATAATGGACTCTTTAGTTTAGACCTGAGCTTTTCAAACCATTACAGAAAGATGTAAGTAACTGACAGCCTGCTGTTTACACTCACCTGCTGTGATTCCTACACTGAATTCAACTTCTTTGATATGCAACTTCCCTCCCCTAGACGGAGTTCCCTCCCCCAAATGTTTACCTTGCATAGTAATGTTCTTAATCTGTCTTTACTGTTATCAACTGATTCTTGATTTTACCACCATGCTTTTAACCTCATTCTTTTTAAATGGAAAACTTATGTTTCTTCTTAACAGCTTCCGCCAAACTTATAGCTTTTAAATTTTATGTATCTATATGCATACAGAGCACGGGGACCAAGATCTTGCCAAGATCACAGTCCTGGTGTGATTTCTCATCAAACATTTTTGGCCATGGGGGGTGCTTGTAAGTTTCAAAGACTGGCTGCACGTTTCAGCTGCTGTGAGTGGGGAGGTCTTTGAATGCCACCTAACAGGTTGCTCGAAAGTCCTTCATCTGAGAAGTGCTGGGGGGTGGGGGGAGCACCTTGAAGCCCCCTGCCTTGCACACCTGCACTCTCCGGGTCTTGCATGAACCTCTGATACTAGTCTCCTGGGAATGGGGACATGTAAGGGGGTTGTACGCATGTGTTAAGAGGCCTCCCCTCCCCGCTCATAAAAAGTCAAGCAGGAAAGTCCCCAAGCTCACCAGTGCAGCTTGCAGGCAGAGGGAGAAGAAGGGAGCAGCCAGCAACAACCAAGACACTAGGAGCCCTAGTCCGGCAGTGAGGTAAGTTAGCGCAGGAAATGCAGGTGCTGGAATCGATGACTAAGAGCTTCCCTCCTACACCGTTAAACAACGGTGAACTGTGGGGGGGATGGGGGAGTTTCCCTCCCCACTGCTCCCAGCTGGTGCTTGTCAGGGTTTTCTCTCTCTCTCTCTTTTTTGTTTTTGTTTGCTGAGAAGTTGTCAAACACATTCAGGTGCTTGGTTCTTCCCAGAACAGAATGAGCACTAGGATTGTGATGAGATTATTCTGTTTCCTTTCAGCCTTAATACATACAAACATACATGTATACAGAGCCCTAAAGCTTCTATAGTCTGTCTCACCAATACTTGGTCCAATTAAAAATATCAACTGAATTACTTGGTCTCCATCTCTTACATTGTAGACCAATCTGGCAACCACCAATTCTCTGTAGACACTCTGTAGACTACCTAAAAGGTTGGGAACCTCTATTTTAGGGGCCATGGATTACATGCAAGTCCCTTTGTTTTCAGTTTAAACCAATTTTTACTGAACAAAATCATGGGTTTTACAAAAAAACCCACTATAATTCAATCATTTCACCTGAATTTTGTATTGCTCGAATACGTAAAGACAGACCATTTTATTAGGAAAATACAATGCATTGCATAAGATGTGTTGTTATGTTAATAATAATAAAGTTTAATAAGTCGTGACCATAAGTCAAGACTAACAAGTACACAAGTACCAACCCTTCCATGACCTAAATCAGCTAACCAACATGAGGCTATTGGATAGAGATGAGCTGGGTTCTCCGACCCAGGTCTTACTCCCTGCTTTGGGAAGAGATCCTGCTTTACCTTCTAATCCAGCTCATCTCTCTATCCAGGTCACTGAGGATCGTTCTATAGTAACCCCCATGATGCTCGACACTGTAGTGTGTGCCATTATTATTCCCTCTACCTTTGCGGCTCAGGAGAACTCTCACCCCCTATCATTTTTCCCTTTGACCTCTGCCCCTGAGGCCTTGCCATCTTTGTTAATTGGAAGGGCTCAAACTAGGGATAGTGTGGATATTGAGGCCTCTCCCCCCTCGTTCCTGCTTTTTCTCCTAGCAAAAGTTGACATCACCCCACTTCCAGCATGAACTGTAATGATCTGAATCTGTCATTTCTTTCATGGAACATAGGCTGGAGAACATTATTTGAACCAGAGTCTTTAGTAATTCTTAACTATGATATTATATGCCTTCAAGAAACTTGGCTCCTTGATACTAAGCTCTTCTCATTCCCCGGCTATCACTTCTGGGATACACCTGCGAATAAAACAGGAAAATTTGGACATCCCTTGGGTGGTCTACTTATACTATCTAAATTGTCTTGCAAAATTACAGGCATTAAGATTCATACCACCTCTGATAATATTTTGACGGCTAGATTCACCTGAGGCAGGGACAAGGGTATTGATAAATGTTTATATCCCTCCATCTAAGAAAGTTACTGATCGTATCCCTTTCTGGTCCCTTTTGGAAGAGCTGATTGACTCTTTGGAGGAGTTGTTCCCCTATTTACTGACTTATGTTAATAAGTTAGTCTATGTGTATATGCAACGCTGCCCGTTCAAGACAAACAATGTAGTGGAAGATTTACACACAAAATACACACACTCACACATAGAGGTGTGTGCGCAGCTGCACATACAGATCAATCTCACACCCATCACGTACGCGTTTCATGCTATTAGCAATTAACAGTTTTAAGATTTGTCACACTAATGTAACACACACACACCATCTCCCCCTAAGTGCCACAGGTCTCAGCGCATGGTATGGGCCATCCTCCCACTTGGGAGTTATTCCTGTCTCCCTGGCAAAGGGGCTTTAGGGGGCCTGGGCTCAGGTTACTTTTCTTCTCTTGTTTGGAAACTCCCCAGGGGAGAAGGGAGGATCCTAAGTAACCTAGGTATTTGGTAGTTCAGTGTCTCCACCCTGGAGGAGCCATTGCCTAATGAAGCGGCAAAGTAGGGATTCTCACCCAGGGATTTTACTACCCTACGAACAGGGACCTCAGAGACTACTACTACTACTAATCATTTCTATAGCGCTACTAATATGCACCGCTGTACACAATGAAGACAGTCCCTGCTCCATGGAGCTTACAATCTAATCAAGACACAAAAACCGACAACTACGAATAAGAGTCTTCCCGTGAATAACATACTACAGGATGCAGATATACAGTAAGTTTATTTCAGTTAAAATGGTTGAAATCCACAGGGCTATGAAATAGATAGGGTGTGGGTTCATGATTTAAAAGTGATCTAAGAAGTAGGTTTTTAGGCGGGACAGGGAAGCGGCCTGAGACATCACCTGAGGAAGTTTTCTCCAAGCATACGGTGCAGCAGGATGGAAAGCGCAGAGTCGGGAGTTGGCAATGGAAGAGAAGGGCACAGATAAGAGAATCTTGCCCAATGAACGGAGGCCAGTAGGGGTGCAGAGGGAGATAAGAGAGGTACTGAGGAGCTGCAGAGTGAAGACATTTGTAGGTGAGTAGAAGCTTGAACTGTATGCCAGTGTAGTGACTTGAGGAAAGGGATCACATGGTCGTAATGGCATACAAGGAAGGTGAGTTTCGCAGCTGAATTTTGAATAGACTATAGTGGAGATAAGTGGGTCAGTGGGAGACCTGTGAGAAGCAGGCTGCAGTGGTCTAAGCGGGATGTGATGAGAGAACGGATTAGGGTTTCAGTAGAGTGTTCAGGCAGAACGGGACAAATTTTAGCAATATTATGGACAAAGAAAAGGACAAGTTTTGACCGTGTTTTGGATGTAAGCACAGAAGGGGGGGGGGGAGAGAGAGAGAGAGGAGTCAAAGGGTATTTTCAGACGTTACGTTGGCCGTTGGCCCCGTACCGGCACCAACGGCTTCGTTCCCCGCCGGGGTCACCCCGTAACGGCAGAACAGACGTGCCGGGGGGATCCCGGCAGGGAAAGTGGGAGGAGCCGGGGCCGCGCGGCGGGGCCAATGCGGCCGCCGCGTACGGCCGATCGTGGCACGCGGCCAGATGTTACTTTTCCTTGGCCACGGCCCGGGGTCCGTCTGACCACGCTTCCCGGGACCTTCCCCCGGCTAGCCCGGGAAGCGTGGTTCAAACGAACCCCATGTGGGGATTGACCGTGGCCAACATCTGGCGCGCCGCGAACAGACGTACGGGACACGGTGACCACAGGTGGGTATTCACCGTGGTTCACCGTGTTCGCGTAACGTCTGAAGACACCCAAAGATGACCCCAAGTTTGCAAGCTGAGGGGACTGGGAGGATGAAAGCATTCTCTACAGAGATGGAGAGAGGTGAGAAGTGGGTTTAGGAGGAAAGATAAGAACTTCTGTCTTGGCCATGTTAAGTTTAAGGTGGTGGTGAGACTTCCAGGCAGCAATGTCAGATAGGCAGGCTGAGATTTGGGTCTGGATTTTGGGTGAGAGTTCTGGTACAGAGAGGTAGATCTGAGAATTATCAGCATAAAGCCACAGGAGGAGATCAGAGCACCAAGGGAACAAGTGTAGAAAGATAAGAGGAGTAATGACCCCTGGCCTTGAGACTTTACTTTGACAAGGGCTTCCTCTGTGGAATGTCGAGGGTGGAAGCCAGATTGGAGTGGATCAAGAATGGCCTCAGTTGCAAGAAGTCAAGGCAGCAGACATGAACAGCACGTTTGAGCAGTTTGGATGCAAAGGGGAGGAGGGAAATGGGATGGTAGTTACAGGGCAAGTAGGGTCTAGTGAAGGTTTTTTGAGGAGTGGCATGACCACAGCATATCTGAAGGCAGCAGAAATGGTCACAGTGGAAAGTGTAATAGACGGAGGGGATAACTGCAGGGGAGATACAACAGAGGAGATGGGTGGGGATAGGGTTCGATAAACAATTTGTGAGTTGGGAAGAGGAGAGAAGGTGGGTGATTTCCTCCTCTGTGACATCAGAAAAAGGGTGATGGGGTCTAGTGGAAGAGGAGGGGAGTGAAGGGGGGCAGAGGTTGAGGGGGCTTGACAGAGAACTCTAGGAGAATCTTTTCATTAAAAAAATATAATTTAAAGCCCAGGCAGAGAGTGAAGAGATGGGAGGAGGAGGTAAGTTTGAGGAGGGAGGTGAGTATGGCAAAGAGAATGGAGGTTGGAGGCAAAGAAGCGAGTCAGATTAACATAGTAAGTTTGCTTACCAATGGCAATAGCTGAAATGAAGGAGGTGAGCATAAATCTGAAATGGTGTAAGTCAACACAGAAGTGGGATTTTAGCCAGAAATGCTCTGCAGAGCAGGCACAAGTACATAGGAAGCAAACTTGTGTGGTAAGCCAAGGTTGGGGTTTTGCACGCCTGAAAGGATGGGGGAAGAGTCAGGGCAAAAGTATCCAAAGCAGAAAAGGGTGTAGTGTTGTAGCAGGAAAGTGCCTCATAAACAGACTCCAAAGAGGTTGTGGAGAGGAGAGGAGAGATGAAGCAGTAACGGAGAGGATGCATGGGTCAATAACCTGGAGATTTCTAAAGGTGCTGGTGGTGATTGGACGAGTCTGTGGGGGAGACCACTATTGACTATTAACAAGCACTTTAACAAAGAAATATGGTGGAAGATACCTCAGGCACTTTATTTTGAAGATTCACAAACAACACAACACTAAAATAATAACTATTCTCAAATCTCCTCAACTTTCCCGTCCAAGTTTTTATTGGGGAAATAGATTGTCTTCTTAAACTCAGAGGTGGCATAGTTTTTTTAGTTCCATTTCAGTACCACAACAAACCACATTATGTTTATCAAAGCATTAATTTACTTAATACTTTTTTTTTTTGCTGTCCTTCTCTCCACCAATATAAATCCCAATATTTACCAAGAAAGATGTTGCATAAAGTTTTGCAACAATTTACAAGCTGGCAGACAAAGGTCTAGAATGTAATAATATAATAACAAACACAGCCTACAAAGGCAACCTCCTATTAAAACAAAATAGAACAAATTAATTTAGACTGCATAAAGAATGCACGCAAAAAGTTCCATAAGCTAGTCAGCAGGTAAATGTATCAGCAGTGCCTGAAGATGCTCCACTTGTAGATGAAAGAAGTCTTCAAAATTTGTCCTGTCCTTTCAATCTTTTATGCGTTTTGTTGAACTTTTTGCATGCATTCTTTATGCAGTCTAAATAAATTTGTTCTATTTTGTTTTAATAGGAGGTTGCCTTTGTAGGCTGTGTTTATTTCACCAATTTACACCTGTTTTTGTGGTTGTTGTAATAAACAACACTGATAAATCCCCAGGAAAAATAAAAGAAAATAAAAACTGAAAATGAAGGGCCCTAATTACATGGTATAGTTTTACCACATATAGTATTGGTATATAAGAACACTCATTTGAGGTAATCCTCCTAATCCTAAACCTCCAGAAATCACACTGACCCTTCACTGATGTTTCAATAGTATGCGGGTTAACTATGGGCTAAAATTGTATGGGGATGCTGACCCACATAAGCCCCAACCCCATCTCTCTAGAATTAGGAGGGAAGGAAATTTGCAGGGTACAAGTTCCCCGCTATAATTATTCCATTAGGGAGCTTTCTCTAAGTACTAAGAATTGCACTGCCACATCTCGACACTGATACTGCATTCACCCCTTACGGCAGCGCAGTGGTAGCATTCCCACGAGCAACAGATGTGGCGGGGGAGGCTGACGTAACTTCTGGTGCAAATGGAGTTTTGCTGTGACAATTCTTACCAATGACAGGGCTGGATTTTGAGCCCTCTCATTTGAGAGCACTGTCGTGGTAAAACGCTGTTCACACCGGAAGTTATGCCAGCCTCCTCTCCCGCCGTGCCTTCAGCTCGCAGGAGTGCCACCACCGCGTCACCAGAAGATATAAATGCGGTAGAAGTGAAGATTAAACAGTGGTATGCTATGATGTGGTGACGAGTATGTAATATGCACCATGCACTCGATGCCTGAACAAAACCAGTTGGTTTTGGTATATTTTCTCACCATACTTCAGGTCTCCCTTTGAAGTCCCCAATCCTAGCCCCCTGGATAAACAAAGACATGACACGGGATTACTGTGGTCTGCCTGGGTAGGGACACAGCTGCACGTCTGATACCTGGCTAACAGATGATGGCCTGCTAGTGCCCCGGTAGGCGGCTGGCCCAGAAGGAGTCTCCTGGAAGAACCCAGGTGCACATTGCAGGCCAAGTGCTGCCCAGGCAGATCAACGCAGGTCACAGTGGGACAACACATCTGTTTGACTCGCCATCCCTGCCGTAGGGTGGGGGCCTCCATGGCTGGGCGGCTGCCCATCATAGCAAGAGTGGGGTGCTGGGAACACGGGTGGGGGGGATGGGTCGCTGGTCACCTGAGTCACAGGCACATTAGTTAAGTGCTGTCTGTTGACCTGGACAGTGGTAGCTGCTGTTCCCCGCGCTGGGCCAGGAAGCTGCCACACTGGCACCATGTCTATTTTTATCCCATATTATTAGGTGAAAAGCATTATCTAACCACCACACCTACCAACTCATTCTTTAAAATGTGAAGCAAGTGTAACTTTTAAAATGTGAAGGCTCAGAAAGCAAAACACAAATAAAATTAACTGTCATTTTTAAAAAACATCTGCTTTTTTTAACCCATTCATTCTCATATTTAGTACTTGAGGTTGTCAATATTGTTTACGCAGTGTAACTACTTTAAAAAAAACCATATAAACCTTATTGGGATTTGAACTTGTAGTATCATGCTCTAAATATGAAACTCAGACAAGTGCAAAACAGTCTTGAATAAACTTTTCATGGTTAATCATTACCCTCTGACTTTTTCTCTAAAATAAAGATATTGTTGGCAGTTTTTCTTAATTGTACCTATATATTATATTGTCAATATGCTACTTTAATGCAAAAATCCATCAGCATAGCGTTTGCCTACTAGCTTGAAATGGATTGTAAATTCTTTTGCCACAATCATGCGATGTTGCATTTAAAAAAAATAAAAAATAGTTAGCACAGCTGTAAGCTCATTTCCAAGGGAATCCAAAAGTTACAATCATACAAGTTAAAATGTTTAACTGTAAAAAACTAAAAGGCCATAAAAGATGTAAAAATAGTACCATGAAATGCGAAAACAAAAGTTGGCTGTGAAAACATATTTTGTACTCAGATTGCATACATGCGTATGCAGAGGCAACATAATAGGGTGTCAATTAACTTTGGTTTTGATAACCAACAACATGCAGATTAAGAACATAAAAAGTGCCATACTTGATCAGACCAATGGTCCATTGAGCGTAGCATCCTGTCTCTGGCAGTGGCCAATCTCAGTCGTTTGGGAGAAGTACCAAATGGGTTCCAATAGACAACCAACTCTGTGTTGTTCATTCCCAGCTCCCGACAGTAAGAAGTTATGACTAGGGCTGAAACTCGATCTCGAGTTTCTCTGTCACCGTCAAAAATCACAGTTCTCAACTTGTTTTAAGCAAGAAACTATAATTGAGAAAAATATCATTATCCGTATTTCTCAGTTGATAATTTTTTCTCAAAGTACCATTTACTGTTACCGTTTACTGCAATTTACAGTTTACCGATTTACCGTGTACCACTTAACATGTACCACCTTCATTCCGGTAATGCACATGTGCAAAATGCCACTTTGCGCATCCGTTACCAGGATGAAAGTGATACACAGTAAGGGGTACGTGGTAAATCTGTATATGGTAAATTGGGGTAAACTGTAACGGTAAACAGTATTTTGAGAACATTTCTCAACTGAGATTTTGGTCTGTTACCAAGACTACCGAGTTCTCAGTGACAATTCTCATGATATTTTTGCGAGAAAAAAAAATGACCTCGTTTTAGCCCTACTTATGACCCCTAAACCTACTTGACTGAAAGCCATTAATGGACCTACTCTCCAAGAACGTATCCAGTCCTTTATCATATCCTCTAGCAACAAATTCTACAAGTTAATTGTGTGTTGAGTGAAAAAATACTTCGTAGCAAATAGCTAACTGGTAGCAGATTAAAACAATTTTTCATAGAATATCCCCTAGTTCTAGTACTATTTGAGAGAGTAAATAACCATTCCCTACCACACCACTCATGATTTCATATACTTCTATCATATTCCCTCCCAGTCATCTCTTCGCCAAACTGAAGAGCCGAAGCCCATCAAGCCTTTTGTTTACATGGGAGCCGTTCCATACCCTTTATCATTTTTGGTGTCCTTCTCTGTACCTTTTCTAGTTCTACTCTACCTTATTTGAGATGGGGTCACTATAGGTTAAGTCTTCACACTTTATTTGCACTTGCTATTATGCCGAACCAAGGTAGATTTTTATCAGATTGCTGAAAGTTACATTGGGATAGGTGTTAAAACAAAACCCCAGAGTTATCCTCTCTCTACGTTTAAACCTGCGAAACCCCACACGTTGGTGGATATGTTTGACAGAATTTGATCCATAATATTACACACTGGTTTACCAGTGAACGAGTTTTTAGATCAATATTACTACTACTAATAATTTCTATAGTAATACTAGGTTTATGCAGCACTTTACAGTCTCAGATTTTGAAGACAGGTCCCTGCCCAGTGGGCTTACAATCCAAGATGGACATGGGTGAGGACAATACACACACACACACACACACACACACACACACCCATTTATTACAGATGAGGAACTGAGGCTGAGAGGTTGTGACTTGCCCAAGGCTACCCAGTGAGTTCATGGCTAGGGCAGGATTCAAATCCTAGATTTCCAGGACCAAGTCCAGTATCTTATCCATTACACCAATACTACTTTTTTTTGCCTCCTATCATGGAGGAAAATTCTCAAAACTGCTAGAAAAGCCCAAGGGGAAACAACAAAACAAAAAGGAACACACTTTAACCCACTAGCCATAGATTTTTTTAACTCCAACAAAAAGTCCACCCAGCTGGCCTGTTGCAGACTGTTAGGTGCGCAAAGATTGGTTGCTCTTATGAAAGTGTGTGTGGAGGGGAGCTGGGGGAGGAAACTTATAGATTCAATTTCCTTCAGCCCCTTGCCTCATTCTCTAACACAACAATGTCTTATTCATTCATTCTTAGCCTGCAATTAGTCAAGTTACGCTGACACACCAGCTGAGGCAAGTCAAGGGAGAGATGGTGGGGGTAGGGGGCAGGATGGAAGGTCACAAATTCTTCTCCCGTGACAGGAATGCTTCCCTGAAACCACTGCTAGGTTTTAGCTTGCTGCAAATTCTCCTTAGCAAAGTTTTACAGGGTAGTCCAATATGTTACGGTGTGAATATATGCCACGCTGATTACCTCAAAGGGATGGGCAATTTCCCAGGTTTTGGCTACTCCACAGTCATTGTAAAAGAAGCTTTTAGCACACCTGTGGCAACCCTGGTCAGCTGGGCCTCCAGCCAACAGGCCACAAGAAGATCTCCAATAGGCAGTGGCATCGTCTAGTCTGCCTGTGGTTTCACATGCACCTCCATACCCATAGTACATACAGAACAGGTGAAAACATGTTACTTCATGTTAAGAGAACCACATCTGTCAAAGTTTGTGCCATTTATCACAGTTAGGAATACGCCTGAGAGGCACCATGCACGGCAAACCCTTTCTGCTGTAACCTGACCTATTCTGAAATAGAAGTCTGATCCTCAAACTGCTCCAAGGACCAGGGCCAAAGTCTGCAGCTGGCAGCATAATCACAAAGGTTAATCAAACAAGGAAAATTTTTTCACTAACTTCATTAGATGTGGAACAAAGACCAAGATGGCTGGAGAGCCATGCACTATGAATTAAAAGCCGTTTTAAACAAAAATGATGTTCCACCCATATCCCATCCTGAACCTAGTTAAGATTGCTGTGATAGTGGTTAAGCACCTAGCAGCATTTGGGATGTACAACAAATGTTCCTTGGTAGCATTACACTGCAGACTTAAAGCTGTACATTTGCCAGGAACAAATAACCTATACACGAACAACTGCAATCCCCCAAGCACACCCCATTTACAATAATAAAAAAATACAGCTAGGTTAGTAAGATTTTCTTTTTATTTCAAAGTACACATATAAGTAAGGTTTCAGGACAATATATTGCCCATGTAATCAGGCCTTAAAGCAATAAAGGCTGCGTGAGCATGTATCAGCCAAGGCAATAAATGTATTAATGGAATTCACCTTCCAGGCTTCATATTCAACAGCTTATCCCTCGAACACAACTTGCTGGATGACAGAGCAGAAAGACTGCTATTGATTATGTCAAGTGACTGGTTTTAGAAAGAACCTAACATTTGATATGCTGTATTCTTCAACCTTTTACCACCACATAGCATGTAGGATTTCAAGTCCTTTTAAAAACCTTCAGACCTCAGGGTTTTTTTTCCCTGTTGTCCACACATACTTCCTTTGTCAGTAATCAAAGTAAACAGACCAATTCAATTCAATCTAGACAAATCAAAGAGCCACCCACATTTTTCTTGTATAAAACCTCTCTCTAAAAACTGTCTAAAGAAAAGATTTCTGTATACTGTCCTGGCAAAATATAGAGAAATATAGAGAAAGACGAAGTATGGCACCTTCAAAACTAACTTAGAAAGGTTTTATAAATTAATTAGTATTATTTCAGCATGAGCTTTCATGGGCAACAACCCACTTCCTCAGATGAAGATAGACCAGAACAGCAACCGCGAAACCTGGATAATTGTGGAATGTTGATCCTTGAATCACTTTCAGCAGCTTCTCATTTAAAAGAGCAGTGTAAGACAAGAGTGCGGAGCATAAACCTACAATGCTGGTACATCCTAGGATACCGGTGACTGTAATAAGACATATAATAGTTGAAAATGGGGAATGTCTTGAAACCACCTATGGAGTTGAGTGAGGTCAGATCATTTTTTGTGAGTAGAATCCATAATCCCTATTTAATCCAAGTTTAACACAGTCACATTTCTCTTTGAATTCCTGTTCTGCTGTCTCACGTTGGAAACAACCCCTGGATGTACCCCCCCTCTTTTTGTGATAGCCAACTGACTTGGACCCGTGGGTCGGTAAAGCCCACAGGGGTAACCAAGGGCAAGGAGACTTGGGGGAAAGCCCCACACTGGATGCAAGAGGAAGGGGGGGGGGCATGGAAAATAAGGATCGGGCCCAACCACCCTAGCTCCTAGCAAAAAGGTTCTTCTCATGGAAAAATACCAGCCTATGTTTGAGAAAAAGACTAGAAGGGAGAGCTCTCTGAATAAAGAATGGAGTTGTTAAGGAGAGAGACTCACCCTGTTGCAACCAAAGACTGGTAGCCATGACTCACCCTATCTCCGTATTCCGTATTCCCCAAGAGAAACCAGACACACACTCATTGTATCCTGTAGCCTGTCGTTAAGTCCTTCCTTCCTTCCCTCCCCTCACTTTTTGTTTACCCTTACCTCCTGTGTACAATGTATCTGGTGCATCTAGTATAGCCCTTTTTGTCATGGAAGTAACCTCCCCTCGTTAGCCCATTGTACACCCCAAACGACCCTTCATAGCCTCCCAAACTCCTTTGTCCAGCACCCTTTAACTGCCCCTGGTTTTCCCATCAACCTTTGAGAAATCTTGGGACCCAGATACGTGCAGGTCACTCTGTGCGTGTCTGAGTTGAGAGATCTCCCAGACTCTGGTCTGCCCCTTTTTTCCTCCATCCCCCGAACTCCGCTGGATTCATGGGCCGCCTGTCCTGTCTCAGCAGGCAAGGAAAGGTAACCACAAGTCCAGACTTTCCCAACCAACTGGGGAAGCCCTCTCTCTTTCCCCCCTCTCTTGCTTCCTCGTTCGCGTTCTCTCGCTCCCCATCGCTGAGCCGACACCGAATACACACACCTTCTCTTACCATACTCCCCGCAAGCCGCTTGTGTTTTCCCCTTTTAAATCCCGCCAGCCAGACCGGGGCTGTGTTTCTCTATTTTGTAGAACAATAAACTTATTAGACACCTGTCTCTCTCTCTCTTTCTATTTGGGGAGGGTACATAAACTGCCTGTAGCGCGTACTGTCCTTAGCTTGATCCTTTTGAACACGTGGAAACCCCGGTTTAAGTCATTAAGCTCTTTCCCCCCGAAGTTTAAGGAACGGTGGATATTGGGGTACCCACCCCCCAAGAGTCACAAGTGGGAGGGGATCTTGTGTTAACATGTCCTCCTATACTACCCTAATTAGAGGTGCATGTATAGAATTGCTCTGATTCTGTAGCTGATGTTATTTGGACCTGTATATGTATTTGTAACAGGCAAAGTTTACGTTTTTTTATGCAAAATATATCCTAGCAAAAGATTATGTTATTCTAAAGAAACATGTAAAGCAGATGGATTCCATTCTTGTACATACGCTGTGAGATGACTGAAAGACAGAGATACTAATATTTCACGAACAAGAAAAAGCACTCAAGAAATTATTTGGTCAAAGAAATGAAGCCAGCTTGTTTTATGGAGATTCATGTGTGCACTCGAGTAGGTTTCCTGTACTTCACACTTTAGCTAGAAGAAACACCAGAATACTGTATAGAATGCCTGCATCTTTTCAGTAATGTGCGTAATGTTCTTTATATAAAACATTATTTATATAACCCCAAGGTATTTTAGACTGTACAAAAGTGTGATGCAAGAAAAATGTGAAATATATAAGACACTTGGCACTCTAGTTGCTTTCTGACCAGCACTTTGGCATGGTATACAACACCAAGGCATGCTTCAAAACACCCAATTTTAATTTTTTTCCGTACGTTTATATATTTGTAACAGGCAAAGTTTAAGTATTTTGATGCAAAATTTTTGATGCAAAAAATTAGGTATTCTGAAGAAAGCGTAAGTAGCAATAGATTACATTTTATTTTTACACTGACCAAATCAAACTACACTTTGAAGTTAGGTCTCCAGTGTCCTCTGATCAGGTTGTGGGGGCACAGCATCCTCATTTATTCATCCTCAGGAATAATCATTCATCACTCCTGGTAAGAGATTCTTCAGGCCACACTGTGCCTTCAGTTTCACCTGTACAGCATCATTGTCCACAAATGAAGCCATTAGTTACCCCTGTGCAATGCGAAGAACATTCCTAATAGTTTCTGAAGCAACCTGGGAATTTAAGGATGTTAGATGAAGACATCTATTGAATAGAGTGACTTTTCAGAGATGTTAGTAAGAGGAAAACCTGGCCTGCAAAGTCTGTATTGATAAGGATAACACTTAAGAGCAAACTCTGCTTGGCTTTCAGAACACAATGAATACACAGGCTTGCCTTTTTAATTTGCCAACAAGACCAGGTTAATATGTAATAAGACGAAGCAAATATGCAGCTTGCATCTTTAGCATCACTTTTCAGAGTGGGACACGCCCGCCAGCAGCGATTCAGCATTTAACCACTCAGATATTTCACTGAATATACTTTTTCCTCATTCTTCTTTCTTGCCTTCATGGAGTAAATAGCAGCAATCCTGCAGGGTTTCTAAGATTGCTAGAAAATAAAATAACTGGGCCTTTCCCCACCCATGTTCCACAAAGGGACCAGAAGTTACTTCACAAGATTTTATTTGTAATATGTGTGAATTCCTTTCCTCAAAACCATGATGTTTTATATTAGAAAAACACACCAGCAACAACACTGAGGTGAAGATCTGAAATATCTTTACACATAGAATCTCTCTTGCACAACTCTACATACATCCCCATCAAATCAAACAAGTCAAAGGAGTGTGGGTTTTTTGTTATTATTGTTGTTTTTTGTGTTTGTTTTTTGCTTCAGATTTCCTCCATCAATGCTGTACTGAAACCACACAAATCAGCCTGCCTGCCTTACTTAGCTCACTGAAATTGCTAGTGATAATCACAAGGACGTCAGAATAAATAATGATGCACTCATACCATTGGGTTTGCTGTCATGGCAGGGTGCTCTTCTGGTTTCAAGAGAGATAATGATGCAATAAATCTTAACAGATCTGTACCACTGCACTTCCTTTTTGCATGGCATGGTCTAAGGTTTCTAACATGCAGATACATCATGCTCACACAGGGATGCAGATCCCCCCTGAGCATTTGAGGAGTCCCCCCGTCCCGCATTTTACTGAATCTTCCCCCCCCCCCCAGCCCAACCTAATCACCTAAACCTTCAACTCTGATGACCTATAGTTGCTCATCGGAAGGAAAATCCTCCTCCCCCCGAAAAAAAATGTAAGTGAGTTGCTCCTCAAGCTACTGCCCTGTCTGCACCCCTCTGCTCACAAAGGCCTTAATCCTGCAAGTCCTTGTGCAATGTACAGCAAGGGAGTGGGGGTGGGGGAAAGAGTTGCTATGCTCTATCCAAGTAATAACAGAGGCTACCAAGTGGCAACAAATGTTTGAAACTAGGAGCTTGGTTCCAGGAAGAAGACAGGATACAAGTGGCATCATTCAAGTTCAAAATCTGGGGCATGGGTCAGAAGTCAGGAGTCAGGGTGTTTTCAGACGGACATTTATCCCAGGACAATTGCTTTAATTCCAGGATGGCATGTCCGTCTGAATACTGTCAACGGTGATTATTATCCCAGGATAACAAAAATATCAGGATGTTATAAAACCCAATTCGCTGGGGTTTATAACAGCTGGTTAAGCTATCCTGAGATAATGTCCATCTGAATGACTATCCCAGGATAGTCACTATCCCGGTGATTAGCGCCACAGAGTCCAACGGCAAGATCTTACAGACTGTCTAGGCATTTTCTGCCTCTATGATATCTAGGGGCTCTTTTAGACGAGCGGGTCATTGTGCGACCCACTTGCGCAATATTTCAAAATCACACGAGACGGAAGTAGGGGATCACACGCCTGGAATGCGGTCACGCATTGTTTGCCGACTGCGAATTAAATCTCTCTCACATCGCGGTATTTAATTCGCAGTTGGCAAATAATGCGCACCTGCCTTCCATGCGCGCGATCTTCTTCCGTCTCGTGTAATTCCACTTTGTGGGATTCAGAAATGTCGCGCGAGCGGGTTGTGCGACCCGCTTGTCTAAAAGAGGCCTAGGAGGACACGACTGTGGGGCTATCGTATTACCACCGTCATTGTTCCACTATGCATGGAATACTGACAGACTAAGGCCACTTTCAGACCTTCCCCCCCGCGCATATCTTGGCTGCAGGAGGGAATGTGCAGACAGAATATGCATGGGGATTGGCTGGTCTGAAAGCCCCCCCACGTGGCTTTGCTGGCAGACATGCACAGGGATGCACAGCTGGATTTCCTGCTCTGCATCCCTGTGCGTGTCTGCTGGCAGCGCCACACCGGGGGGTGGGGCTTTTAGACCGGCGGCACCCTGAGCACATCCTGACTGTGCATTCCCTCCCGCAGCCAGAATATGCGGGGGGGGGGGGGGGGGGGGAGAGATCTGAAAGCGGCCTAAGTCAGGTAGCTGTTGCACGGAGTAGGCACCTTCTCATATCCGCTGGAACCTTACATAGCTAAAGCAAGATGGCCTCTACCAGCAGTGGTCAGTATGTGGTGGCTTGTGTGCAGCCAGTCAGGGGTTCACTCTGCCTCCTACAGAGCAGAGATAAGGGGGGGTGGAGATGGGGAGAGAATCAGTATAGCTAAGGGGTGGGTGGCTGTTGTAAGATCCTGAACTCACTGCAGATGGGTGTAACCTCTCATTCCACATCTGTGGAGGTAGGAATGAGCTCTGTCCACCTGTGCTGAGCTTAGGATACTCAGCACTGGTATTCAGAACTCAAAACCTCAGGTTGTTACATCTGCATATACTGCAAATGACACCTACACTCCACAAGTCAGGCTCAAACTCCTACTCCTCGCATCTTAACTGGTATCGGTGCATAAAATATTTCCATTTACAGGATGAAGCCTAGAATTCTATTGTTTGACAACAGCAGCATTATCAAGGTTTCTAAGCAGCTACTGCAAATAATGTTGTTCCCATTAAAATTAAATGCCAAAACCTCTACTGGATATTTTTAAATGGTGGTTTTTGTTTTTTTTTAAATAACCATGATTCGCACACCAAACTTTCTACAGTCCCAGGTATGAAATCATTATTCCCATTTGTTAGCTCTCTGTAGCATGTGAGTACCCAGAGTTGTCTGTAAGCTGTCCAAAAGACACTCCCCACATGCCCACTTTCAAAACAACAGGTATGTTGACAGGTTTGGGCTATGCAAAGCAGTTATAATATATTTCAAGTTTTAAGGCAGTTCTATTTTATTTTATTTTATGTTGCACCTTAAGAGGTATGCGAAAGGCCGTTTTCACACATTCCCTGGGAGGCGGAGAAACTTCCATGATGGCGACTGCAGCTCTAGTCTCATGGCAATTAGCACACGTAGGAATCTCCTATTCTGCTTTCGTCCTGCGAGAACACTCGCCATTGTAAAAGGTACACTGGGGGACTCAATCATGAGCAAGTGTTTTTGTGGGATAAAAGTGGAAAAGCGCATTTCTTATGTGGGCTAATTCCTGTGAGAATAGAGCTGCGATTGCCATCACGGAAATTTCCCTGGCTCCCAGGTAATGCATGAAAGTGGCCAAAGAGAAAGTGCTGTAATAGGTATTTGTACAGAAGGCTCAAAGCATCATCATCAAATAATCTGAACTAAAATCCCCAGTTTATAGATAAATATTCCTGGTGAAGATACTCAAAAGGGGGAAGACAACTATCACTACAGTCACCCTGTTCTTTCAAACGGATATCTTTTGCTTCACACAAGTTTTAATTAAAATCACATCTGGCTTTCAAACTGCAGGTACATTCAGCCAGTCTTGCACACTGTGCCAAGGAACTCACCGAGTGCCCTGCTGCAAGCACATAGAGAATGGGGTTATTACACTTGGATTTTTAAAAATTTCTAGATGTAAAAACATGAGCCCATCCATCTGACATACACCAAATAGCATCTCTCTGGTATTTACTTATTTGTTTTGTAGAAAATTATTTTGGCATAACAGACGTTCAAATCCACTCATTATGGCAAGCATTTAAGCAGCATTAAATATCTGATAATAAGGAAGAACATGACTCCTTTTTAGAGATTACTTGGGTTCAATAAAGCATTCAGATGGAACCAAGAGAAACAGATAAATCCCTGTACAAATCTTGAACAATATTCTCTTACACAATGCCTTCAATCCAGCACACAAAGAGTAGTCCTGTAGAATGGTAAGGAATTGCTCCTCCGCTACCCTCTAAAATATGTTTTCCTGTTATCAAAGCTAATCCTTCTGCTTACAAAATTGCAAATAAGCTAGAATCGAAATAGTTTAGGGGCTACCAACACATCAAGTGCACACAGAGTTTTGTTTGTCATAATTATTATTATTTTTACCTTGGAAAACTAGGAATTTTGAACCATTGGAAAAAAGTGTACAATCTGGACAATTTTGTGTGTTCTCATGGATCTCCTGTTGGTATCTAGATTTAAGCATTTCCTTGTAACAGACTACATCTAGTTCAGGTAAGATATTATTCCTGGCCAACACCCTGACCTCAGTCCAGCAAGACCAACAGTAAATGGGTCTGCCTGAATGGTTCAAGTTAAAAGCATGTGGTCAGGGCCAGAATATTCAGTACATTGTAGGTTACAGCAAACCTTTCCTCTACAGACCTGGTCCTTCAGACCCTATACAAACAAAAGTAATTTACAAAGTGGGAGCATTGTCCCTGCAAAGACTCAAGTCAATAGGCACTACCAAGTGGTTCTTGGTATGCCGCATAGGTCAGGGTGCTTGCCCATGTTACCGTACTGGGGGAAACTCACCAGAAGCAAACCCTGGGGAGGAAAGTAACGTGAATGTGGGCACGTGGTTAAAAGCGTCATTTAACGCACCTCCCAGTGTAAAAAAAACACACCTACCAGGGATAGTACAAGATCCTACCCTGCCTTTTGTGATTGAAAACAACATGAGGCGCGTTAAATTATGTTTTTAACCACGTGCCCACATTCAAAACCTCACATTACTTTCCCCACCGGGAGTTTACTTCTTGTTAGTTTTCCCAGTGTGGTAATGTGGGCAAGCAGCCTAATTTATTTCCCAGAGAAACAAGCTGTAAAAGCCATGTATCTGCAAAGATATCTGTGGAAGATTATACCCAAATCAAGGTCCCATTGGAGCTCATGCTGAAGTCAATAGTAGTTTCGTCTTTAGGAGGAGGCTCAAAGCATAATAAGGACACTCTTGTCATGGTTAGAGAAACTTGGGTGTGTGTTGTAGACCAGCAGTAATCAAGTACTTGAAGATGCAGTGCCAACATCAGAATGCCCTTTCTCCCTTGCTTCCCCCCATGCCTGGAACTCCCTCCCTGGACACATGCGTTCTGCTCCCTCTTTCCTAACTTTCAAATCCCTCCTGAAAACCTACCTCTTCCAGCAGGCTTTCCCTAGCTTGTCATGAGTGAAACTGCATTCTTGTCCCCCATCTCAGAATCTCTCTTCTCTAACTAAGTTAAGCATGTGCACCTGCAACTTCTCAACCTCATTAATATATCCCTGTCTCTCCTAATGTTCACCTGTCCTTCCCTTGTCTATCTTACACTAAGTCCCCTGGGGTGGAGACCTGCGTATAAGTATCAATTGTGCAGTGGCAGGTACGCTGCAGTACTATATGAATAACATCATCAATAATTTAATCTTGCAACCCTCTAAAATTACTTTCACTTATCACATCAGCAGTTGAACTAAGACACACTTTCAAATGCATTTAATGATCTTGAGATTATTTTTTCCTCTAAAACCCGATTTAATCCATACAAAAAGTAGTGACATAAATCCGTTCACCCTGTGCCCTTTAGCTGTGACCTGGAGGCAGTTTCCTCTCCCTCTAGGGGAGGGAGTCAGAGACTACATTTAGCAGCAGTGGTGGGTGACCCAGGAAGGGTTGTTCTTGTGCAGGGGGAAAAGAGAGGATGATGGGAAGGGTACATGAGACAACCTTGGAGAGAGAGCTTTCAAGAGGGATTGTGCTGACTGCAACTGGAGTGCAGGTCTGTGCTGAGCTGGTGTTGCACCAGCAGGGACTCTGGGAACTGGATTACACTTGGGAGCCCCCTCACAACTTTGTATTGATGAAGTCCAAACTGGGCATCCTTAGTAATTGTTAACTGTTCAAGACTGCACGTAGGCAACTGCAATTCCCCCTTTTCCTGGCATCCCTAGTAAAAAAACCACACCTTGTTATTTAACCAAGCATCAACGTGTTTATTGGAACCTACCAGGGCTAGCTCTGAAACTGCAGACTGAAGTGCTTTCAGCACTTGCCTCCAAACTATGGTACACTGACCTACTCCCAATTAATTTTATTACAGTAGCAAAAATCTAACATTAATTTTCACTGAATCAAAATGTCAATTACCATTCTTCTTTCAAGGAAAGGTGATCAATACACAATGGAAGATGCATTTGAGTTTACAGTTTCACTTAAAAGTAAGATGGCCTAGCAAGAACATATTTTTTCCTCTTACCGGATCTCTTAATGTTGCTTTGGAGGTTTCCTATCAGAAAGACCAGTATTCCTCTCAGTGTCATGTTTGCACCCAGTATATTATTAACATGCAATTTCTAGATATGCAGCACGTGTCAGTGACTCGCATCAGTAATAGGTAAGAGCTACTAGGTCATACAATCCATCCCTCTGCCAATGGAGAATTTTATTTAAAAGACCTAACTGTTCAGTGCCAGGCAAAATGCTGGTAGTAGAATAATAATTAGACTTTGCCTCGTATATGTGCACCCAGTACTCTATTGGAAAATGACAGGTCAACACTATGCATAGTTCTCTGCAGATCTAAGATACCAGTATCTTAGCAGACATTATACAACACACACACACACACACACACACACACACACACACACACAGAGGTAAAGCACATGTACATATATGCTCAGTAAATGGCAAGACTTACTTTGAAAAACAGGTGAGAATACAATACAAAAGTCCATGTTAACAAGGAGAGTCCTCTTGGGATCCAAGTCTTTTGCTCATTATAGTGAAACATTTATAATAGTGAAAGGTGAAATGTGCACATCCAATAATGAGACATTGAGGAAAGCATGAGGTTTGCTAGAGTCATGGTTTATAGCAGGGTGGGTATTATAGCAGGGCTGCACTGTAGCTGAATAGTTAATTATGTATCTGTACCATAGTGTTTGGCACCAGGTAATGAGGGTGCAACATAGTGGTCTCCTGAGAGAATATAACATGCCATTTTTACACAGTCTGCAGCCGCCCACCCACAACCCACCCGAGTTCCTGTCTGAAGATGGTGTGGGTGGGCACATACTCCTGTGACCCACCCACGCATGCTCCTGTATGGAGCATTAGGGAAAAGCCTGGGATGCTCCGTACAGGGGCATGAGTTAACATAAGAACGTAAGTAGTGCCATACGGGGTCAGACCAACAGTCCATCAAGCCCAGCATCCATTCCATTTTATTAATTTCAATGCATGCCCAACTTAAGTTTTAATTAAACATTTGTATACGACTCTATCCAGCTTCACGGTGCTCTGGGAGGGCAGTGGAGACTAGTGGGTAAAAGGGACGGTTGTGAGCCATTAGTCAGCTATCCCCAACTGAAGTGAAAGGATAACGGGAAAGGAGGGGGTGAGGGGCCAGCTTACGCCCTCCTGTCCCCAGCTTCAGTGTTGGCCCCAACCTGCAAAGAAGAGGAGGATTGGGTCTGAAAGACGAAGGCAAAGTGTGGGTGTATGGAGTCTAAGTTGTAAATGAGCACAATATGTGAGACTGTATGATGTCTTTAATGCTAACATGGCACGAACGTAAAGGAGGGAGCCTTAACTTGCAATTTCCATTATTTGTAGTGCATGATTAAGTTTGCAAGAGCCTTAACTCTTCTTGTAAACCGGAGGTTTTTTTATTACGGAATATCCACGTTTTTTGTTAAATACAATACAATGAAGAAACTTTATCCTGCCACCGCAGTAGAATGCTGAGCGACATGACCACCATGGGAGCAGGGCTTAGGAGAGGCTATGGTGGAAGAGCTTCTCCCCATCTCTTCCCAACATATCTTTGATGGGAGAGGAGGGAGGGACTGTGAGGTATTATTACCCAGCCACCTCCTATTCCAGTGCTTCCTCAATGGGAGGGGAAAAGCAATGTGAGATGATCTGCAGCTACAGCAAGTATGAAGGAAGGAAGTGGAGTTATAATGTGAATGGTGGAAAGGGAAACAGTGTGGGTACTGTCTCATGCAGATGAGAGAGACACAAAGTGGTTCGAACTATATCTTTTATTGCAGTGGTTCCCACACTTTTTGTGACCAAGTACCCCTTTTCAAATTTCCCAATGAGCCAAGGACCCCCACCAAATTTACATAAATTTGCATAAGACACCCCCCTAAATTTGCATACGACAACAAATATGAATGTAAGCATTTGTGAAATTTGACGAAGATTAGCTGGTTTCATACTCTCATTCGACAGCACTCATAACATAGAACACACTGTGGACGTGGCTCTTCAGCCGTTCCAGTAGATGTGAAACCCATTTTTATGTAGTTTGGGTCATAGCGCCTAACTTTTCTGCGATCTAGATGCCTTCAAACAATCACTACTTTGACTTTTTCGACTGGTGCTGGGAACTTCATGTATTATTTCTGTCTGCCCTTCCTTATCTGGCAAGCTTGCTGCCTGTCCTTCCGCCCTGTGAGCCTCACTTTCTTTAGCCACCAGTTCATGGTATCAATTCACCAGCCTAAGAGGACAATGCAGAAAAGAAGATCAAGCCAACAGCAATGTTTACCAGCCTCTTACTACCCTCCAATCAACAGCCATCCCTTCTCCACGTTTATTTCACCCCTTCATACCCCAGTATGATTTCTCCCCAGCCATCCCTTCTTCATGTTAATTTCCCCCCATCATACCCGCCCGCTGCCTGGCTCCCTCCCACGCTCCAGCCTCACCGGAGTTTTGAACCCAGACTAAAACTACGGGAGATTCACAGCGAAATCCTGCCAGCTGCCCCCTCCTCTGCTCTGCTGCTGTCACATGGTGCTGGGAAGGTGGGGGGCGGGTGGGTGATGCTGATGTCCCACAGCCCAACCCAGCAGCTGCAGCAGGTCCAGCACCAGGAGAATGTGGCTCCCCACCACTACAACTTTCTGTGGATTGCTGCTGGCTCCTCCAGTTAAGTAGGGTGGGAGGGAAGCGGTCTCTTCCCCCACAAGGCTATATGCTGCAGCCCCAGGGTTGTTGGGCTGGGCTTGCAGACAAACACACTACAAAGTTCGTGCCCGCTGCCTGCTTGCAGCCTGCACCTGCTAGTTTTTTAAACTCACTGCTTTGAAGGGATTGCTGAGGGCAGAAGTGTCTTAAACTACTTCCGCTTGTGTCAGTGGCTGAGCTCAGAGTCTGTGCCATGCCAACACCAAGCCCAATCACCATGCCGCGTGGCTCAGCAACACAAAACAAACAAACAAAAACCCCAAGAAGGACAAAAGAGGCGGCTCGCAGACCCCCTGGGAGGGCGTCGCGGACCTCCAGGGGTCCACGGACCACAGTATGGGAACCAATGTTTTATTGGACCACCTGTTGGTTCAAATAAGCAAGCTTTCAGGCCACACAGGGTCCTTCCTCAGGCATGTAGCGTAGTCTGCATAAATATATAAAATGTGCAAATGTTGCTCAGGTATATATGAGGAGCACAGAATAAGTGGGAGTGAACAGGGCAGGGAAGCAGGTGGGGAGGGAGGTAGAGGAAGATGTGTCAGACATTTAAAAACAGCTGTGGAATTATATATCAGGAGACCAAGAGACAACAGGTAGTGGAAGACACACAGAGAAGGTAAACATATGGGTAGGGGGTATAGTGCGAAACAGCTTATCTGGTGAAGGGAATACATGAGAGAGGGAGGGCAAGCAGCAGTGTGAATGCATGTGAGATGGATGGGAGAAAGGCTTCTGATGGCACACTTATTTTTGTAGATGTCTGGGGACATGAGAATATTTAAGTTCAAAAATGGCATCACCCAGGCAAAAGCTTGGGAACCTGCTTAGCTAATGAACTTAGCTACTATACTATTTTATAAAGGTCAAGCAAAGCATAGTATGCTAAGAAAATGTGTAACAATCCTTTTACTGGCTGGAACAAAACAAAAAAAAAGCATGGGTGTGTGTTAAGGTACTTATTTTTGGTATAGCAGTTTACTTTTAAAAACCTGTTCCTGTAGCTCAGTGGTAGACCTTTAACCTGAAATTCTAAGGGTCTTCAAAGCAGTGAGACTACACTGAATCATTTTGGGTGTGAGTGTGTGTATTGTTTTTAATAAAAACTAGTTTATTTAGTTTGCAGACTGAGGATACGACAATCCGCTGCACAAATTTGTAATTAAAAAATATAGGAAGAAGCCAAAATTCTTGTGGGGCAGTGTCTCACACTGAGGGAAATGGTTAGCTATACAGTGGGATGCTGGGTATTTGTGGTGGTGTGAATGTGAATTAGCTTTGTAGGAAAGGTTTCTGTTCTGAGGGTACCTGGTTAGGTTGGGCGTCTGGGGGCCAAGAGTTTCCTTCTCCCTCCCTCTTTTCAAGTACTATCATTGCACAGCCCACAAGCCCCGCTTATAAATATGAGAAGCAGAGCTCACGCTCCTCCTCTAATTTTAACCGAGGTGCCATAGCACAAGGAATCTTGGATAGGCAAGTCATAGGCTCTTTGGGGATTTATACATGAAAACCAACCTCATATTCCACCTGGAGATGAATACACAGCCACTACTGGTCTTGAGGCATAGGTATCATGGGCTTTCAAGCAAGATGTACTACTTACCAAATGGACTACTTCAATAAAGCAGTGGCGTAGCTACCGTGGTGCGGGGGGGCGCATTTGCAACCGGACCCTGCCCTGGGGGGGCCCCGTAGGCAGGGCCGGCCCCCTCACCTGCAGCAGCAGTGGGCAGCGGGAGGGGTGAGGGAGGGGTGAGGAGCCGGCGGCGGGGGAAAAGAGTCCAACAGATCTGCACCAGCTCTTTTCCCAGCTTTTGAAAGATCTATTGTATCATATTGTATTATTAATTATTTATATTAGTGACAGCAATGGTCGTTTTGAGACGAGACACTACCATGCAAGTCCACCTCAATGGGCACATGTGGTTCCGCCAGTTTAAAAGGGGTGGTGGGTGAGCGCGCGCTCCTGTGACCCACACACTTTCCCCCATCTCCCTGCACGGACCAACCAGGAAAAACTTGGGTTGCTCCATTTGGGGGGCATGGGTGAGCAGCAGGTGGACGGGGGCTGCACACCCATCCACCATCGTCTAAACCCCCCCACACCCACCGGAAGTGCGTGTGCGCTCCATTGAGTGCATAAGGACTCGCCCCCTGCACCCTCTACAATGTCCTTTTAATAACAGCCAATGTATGTGGTGTTATACAATCATAATTAGAAACGAGCCCCTACCCCAAGGGGATTACAATATTATGACTGGAAATGGATTTCCTGACCTGTGAAAAAAAATCTAACTGCTGATTTTTGTTTTTTATCTAAACTGAAATGCTGGGATTTCTGGACTTCTTGTCAAAATGGAAAATCCAAAATATTTTATTTCTGGCTGAAAATAGCTGACGCAAAAAGGCTTAAAACAAATATTTTTGCAGGTATCCAAATTTTTGGCCATCTGTTTTAATACTGACTAAGTTTTTCATCAGTTTTCCACTGAAGTATTTTTGTTATAATCATCATCATCCCAGCTATGTGTCTGCTGCTGATCAGCCAACTCAACTTTAGTGATAGGTCCCTAATCTGAGGGGCTTACAATCTAAAATGGACAAGGGAAGAGGAACATAGGGAGACACAGGTATAGATTCATGAAGCTGAAGTTTTAGGTGCATGTACTTAGCTTAGTTATAAGAGAGGAGAGGGGTCCTGAAGAATGAGACGACCATTTTTAAATGAGACTCAGCCACGCAGGTCCATCCATCCCAAATGCATTCAAACACCCATCTGAAAGTGGCATGGGGTGTGTGCGTGTGCATGCGCTTCCATGACCCACACGCCACCCACCCCCTTTGGGTGCGTGTTCCCTTTTTGGACCCAAGGGTAAAGATGATTTGTGCGTTTCAAAATGACCAACTCCATGTTCTCTTCCAACCGGCTTTGTTTCCTTTCAAGGCTGAAGCAACTGGAACTCAGCATCCCCTGATCCATTTGTCTCCATAATGTACTTATGTTATTGTAATTACATATCCTGTTCTTGTTTTTTACTTATTTATTTTGTATGTGATTTTATGTTGGGCCAGGGCAAGAGCCAGTGCCTTAATAAACTTTAAAACTAATCAGCCCCCATATGGGAAGGTGGTCTACATCCATCCCACTCAGCATACACAGACCCCCTTTCCCAGTCGTGCTTGTTTAAAAATGGCCAATGTAAAGAGAAGCATAAATGACCAATATGGGGGTGAGTTGAGAAAGGCCTGGTGGAAGAGGGAGGTTGTTGGGATGATTTGAAGGGAGCAGTGCATATTTGCTCAGAGAAGGAGTTTGAGGCATGAGGGGGCAGCATAGGCAAAGGGGCAAAGATGGTTTAGGAAGCCAGAGATTCTGAGGGGTTTAGAGAAGAAGCAATGTTCCCAGGTGGGCTTCTTCATGCCTAGTAGTACAGCTCATTAACCCACATTTAGGGCTACTATGGTTTAGTCCTTGCTTTTGTTCATTACTACTACCTTCCTTAAGTTGCTTGTAAAATGAAGTATCAATTCGAACTTCACGATTTTGTAGGGGAAGGATCTATACCATCACTCAGTATTGTCAGAGACTTTGGGGAACCAAAAACTCCCAACAAGATCCCTCAGACAGCTCTTTCGTGGGTAATGGAGTGTTGATAAAAATCATAGCTTATATAATATTTTAAACTTTACAACTATTTTCCATCTCATAAGACAACACAATAATCATGGGTTCTGTATTAATTTTTTTGCTGTCATATTCTTGGTTTTTGCTATTAGAAAAATTAAATATAGAACAATAGGGAACTATCTAGCACGAGAAATTGCCATTTCTATCTTATTATTATTTATTATTAACAAACATTTATATAGCGCCAGCAGTGTACCTGGCACTTTACAAAGTAATAAAATAGACACGGTCCCTGCCCCTAGGGCTTACAATCTGA
>QEPC01000531.1:1964541-2052962 GCA_003113815.1 Sphenodon punctatus
CCCCCCCCCCGCCCCAACCTCTTGATACTATGTAAGGATTAGGAAATTATATGCTTGCACATAGTTATGAATATCACTGCAAGGACAAGCCACAAAAGTGCTCTTGTGCTCACTGATTGTATTTTAAAAGGATGTTCTTTTATTCTTACATGCCATGGGCAAATGTTCAAAAATGTATCTTTCAACTAGATACTTCGTAAGAGAGGGGACAGTTAGAGGAAAAGTGCATGTTCCAGAATACAATTTAGACATCTCTTTCATATTCATAGTCATATCTTACAAGGCTGGCAATGTAGACTGCTAGTATCTCTCCCCATAAAAAGAAGGGGAAAAAAGATACCCATAACAGAAGTTCCCATGGTATAGTGGTAAATGAAAGGGCTGCTCAGTATGAGTTCCTATGGACGTATATCTCAATCAAGGCTGTGGGATATATGGCCAGGAGCCATAGGATCTATGGCCTATGACCTGTCATTGGTTTTTATTTAGCCCTTTTCTAGTTTCTGGATCTTGTCCCTGGATTCATTCCCTACCCCCAAGCACCGGAAGACTAAAATGAGTAAAAAGGAAGAGATGAAACATGCACACACGTATAAGGAAAAGTTCAGTGATCCTGAACCTCCTCTTACTGAGCTCAACCCTTAAGCCACCCCACCCCCCTCCTCCTTGCCTCTAAGGTCTGTGTGGCCCTTGGAGCTTGTACTAGCTCAAAATTCCTCTGGGAGGGGAAAGGTTCCTGGATCTAAATTATCAGGCACAACAAATTTTCAGTACAAAAAAAAAAAAGATAATCCAAAGCAAAGGATTAACGACATCATGGGTAACTTTCATCGTACCATAGCATGGACATACGTAAAAGGGAATGTGTATCTCATCCAGCTTTAAAAGCAGGGGAGAAGTTATTTCCAATATACCACTCAACTTTTGGCTTTCCCCAAAAAGGCGCATTTCCAACTCTACTCCATGCAGAGTTCAGTTCTGGGAAGAGGGCATGCAGGGAAATGGGCCACCTTTAGCAGGATTCGTTTAATTTGCAAGACAAAAAGGGTTTTGGGTGAAGGGATCGGAGACTTCAAGATGGAGAGTATACTTTATATAGCCATAGGGAATGCTTCTCTGCCGAGACTCTGTAAAAGGGGACAAGCAAACTGTGGAATAAACCCTTCCACACTAGTAAACTTCTTTTAAAGTTTCAAACATCTCAGAGTGGAATTATCAAATGATTTGAGAGCT
This sequence comes from Sphenodon punctatus, assembly GCA_003113815.1. Lineage (NCBI taxonomy): Eukaryota > Metazoa > Chordata > Lepidosauria > Sphenodontia > Sphenodontidae > Sphenodon > Sphenodon punctatus. The sequence goes on from QEPC01000531.1 coordinate 1,965,775, forward strand.
GTACGGGGCTTCTCTGGATCAGGGATGATTCACATCCTCATCCCAACCCTTAGTCTAAAAATCATGCCAATCAGTCCTTCCACTAACTTAACAGATGTTTTACCATTGGCAAGACTGAGGATGATCATACTGTGACAAAATGAAGGATAAAATTCAAGACTGTCTGAAATGCAATCAAAGGAAGCCACAAGATGCAAAGAGAAAAGATCTCAATGGTAACTCTTCAGTAAAGAATACACGCATTAACTTCAAAAGGGTTTGGCACAGGAAACAGCATAACAAAAGGGAGCCGTGAGATCTGATCAAATGCTGGAGGATTACCAGTAATTGCCGTCCACAGAGATGATGAAAGGTCTTATTTATATTGAATCAAATCAAGAACGTCTTTATGAACCATGAAAAACTGAAGCTCAATGCACAATATCTTAACACTGTCTCTACATTTGAACAGAGAAGTTAGGAGACTGATACTTCAGACCAACAAGTCAGTGCTGCAGTGGTGTAATGAACAGGGGGCTTGGTTGATTGGCCTACCAATCAACATACTGAAAAGAGACTGTAGGTGGACATGAATACACTAGAGAGAATTGTCACATCAGTCAGGCTATTTGTTCTGTTCAAAATGTTGATTACTGCATAACAATGTCACCAAGGCTTGCAACAATTAAACAAGCACAGATGTGACAAAGACAATGTTTTGATTTGTTTACATTAAGAGGTTTTTGATATAGTTCAAAGATGGTGCTGGAGTTGCATTTTGTAAAACAATTCCAAAATTCAGGCACAAATTTGGGTACCAGAAACCAGGCTAAATTAGTTTAAAAAACAACAGGAGAGCATATTTAATCCGTTACACCTTTTGAAATACATTTATGAAAGATATTTGTGGATTATGACATTTATTTATTTATTTAATTAAAATTTCTTATCACCCCACCCCTCCTGCCACAGGCAGCTCAGGGCAGCTTACAATCCATAAAAACATAACAGTAATATTAAAAAACACATAAAAGGGGTATTAAAATTACCCACCCCAACCCATCACCCTTCTTCTCCGCCAAATGCCTGGCAGAACAGCCAGGTCTTGCAGCTTCTCTGAAAAGGGGGAAATCTGGGGCCAGCCGGGCCTCAACCGGCCGGGAGTTCCACAGTCGTAGCGTAGCCACCGAGAATGCCCTCCCCTGTGTGGCCCCCTGGCAGACTCAGGGGACCTTGAGCAGAGCACCACTGGATGACCGCAGGGGCTGATCCAGACCCAGGGGGTGAGGCAGTCCCGCAGATAGGTAGGGTCTAGGCCATTTAAGACTTATAGACCAGGGGAAAACAGAATTCACCCAAGCTGTACTCCCCTCAAGGAGGCCTAGGGTCTTTACTGTTACAGGGATCTATACCATCCCTCATGTGTCTTGGAGAACTTTCAGAACAGCAAACTCCCCAGAAAAACCAACATGTGAGAATCCTGCTGGCCTCCTTTTCTTATCTGGGTTTTATTCCATCCTTTCTATTCCCCACCATCTGTCTCTCATGGATTCTCTGACACGATCATGAGACCAGCCCACAAGGTGAGGATGCCAGTCAGCTATGTCAGTCTGAGAAGTACTGGGCAAAGCAGTCAAAAATCAACCAAATGGCATCCCAAAACGGAGTCCAACAAGCACAGTAGCAATCAAACTGGTCTTCCTAACTAGAGAATCCATTGTGTGACTGATTGAGCCAACATCGAACAGTAGGAATTGGCATTTGGATTAAATTATGGACCCAGATCAAGTATGGATTGAAGTCAATGGGAAATAGTTCGATCTGCAGTCTGAATCCAACCTCTCCCAGCACCCAGGCCCAGGCATGTACTTACCGGCTTCGGAGAACTTGATTGAAGATCTACTGGGCCACTACAGCTGTGGGAGAGGCTCCCTTGCCACAACACGCTGTTAAGCTCCCTGCTCTGCAGTATGCACGTCCAAAATGGCCACTGGAGCCACTTGTGGCAAGTTGCATTTTGCGCATGCACAAAATGGCCGTCACCCTTAACCAAAACCATGGCCATGTCATTTGGAGTCAGCCATTTTGCACATTTGTGCTATAGGGCAGGGAGCTCAGCAGTGCGCTGTGGTAAGGGAACCTGCCAGGAGGCCCACCCATGGCAGCAGCAGGCCAGTGGAATTTCAATCAAGTCTTTCAAGACCAGTAAGTACTTGACAGAGTCCCAGAGGATGGGGTGGGGATCAGTAACTCTGGGTCCATAACTGTTACAGATTGAGTTCAGCTTGGCAAAGATTAATCTGTAAAGCCCCATTATGGATTAACCTGAATCCATAATGTCCATACCTAACCAACATAATCAACATGAATCCATTTCACCCCCTTCCCTGATGTTCAGAGCAGGATTATTAACCTGATTAATAAGTGAGTGCAGACACATCTTCTTGATCCCTCCAGTTGGGATGTTGTCCGGGACATGGCACCGAGACTGTGCTCGTGGCCTTGGTGGATGGCCTGCGTTGAGAGTTAGACCGGGGTCGGTCGACCCTGTTGGTGGTGTTAGAGCTTTTGGCTGTATTTGATACTGCATTGACCATGAGATGTTGATGACGCGCCTGCGGGACTGTTCTTGAATGGTTCAGCTCATTCCTAGCAGGAAGAACTCCGTGAACGGTACTCGGAGAATGTTTTTCATCGTACCATGACCTCTCGTGTGGTGTCCTGCAGGGTTCTGTCTTGTCCCCTCTCCTGTTCCAACGTGTATATGCAGCCACTCACTGAGGTGATTATGAGGCTCGGTGTGCGGTGTCATCAACATGCGGATGACAACCAGCTGAACCTCTCTTTTACAACAGACCCAAGCCCTGTAATCTCAGTGCTTACCCCGTGTTTGATGGCTGTGGGGGACTGGATGAGGGCCAACCAACTGAGGTTGAATCGTGACAAGACGGAAGTGATACTGGTGGGTAAGGCGACAGGGGTAACAGCCCCTGTTGTGCACGGGGTCTGTCCCACGTTAGTTCCCCAGGTGCTGCGTCTGGGGGTGCTTCTCAATGTGCAGCTCCACCTGGATGCCCAGGTGGAGGCTGTGGTGAGGAGTGCCTTTTGCCAATTATATCTGGTGCGGCGGCTTCGGCCGTATGTTTCAGACTCGGACCTGGCCATCCTCATCCATGTTTTCATCATCTCTAGAATAGACAATGATAACACGCTCTACATGAGCTACCCATGACAACGGCTTTGAGGCTGCAGCTAGTACAGAATGTGGAGATCCGTCTCTTGGTGGGATTGGGCTGCCAGGAGCACGTAACACCGGTACTCAGTGCTCTGCGCAGGCTGCTGATAGCATTCCGGGCCCGCTTTAAGGTGTTGGTTTTGACCTATAAAACCCTGAACGGTCTAGTTGCTGCCTACCTGCAGAACCGTTTCACCCCCCGGGTGCTGGATCGACCCCTGCCATCATCTGGGGGTGCCCTGCTCGAGGTTCCCCGAGTCTTCAGGGGCATTCTCGGTGGCCGTGCCACGGCTGTGGAACTCCCTTCCTGTGTGGGTGCAGCTGGCCCCAGACCGCCCCTCTTTTTGGAAAAGTTGTAAGACGTGGCTGTTCCGTCAGGAGTTTGGTGGGGGAGAGAGGTGAAAGGGTGGAGGTGATGGTATTAAATGTCACCCTTTTGGCAGTTTTTAAAATGTTTTATATTGGATTTTATTTGTATTTTTATATTGTAAGCTGCCCCGGGCTGCCTGATGGCAGGAGGGGCGGGGTATTAAATTGAAAAATAAATAAATCTACAGAACTGACTTCTTTCATATATAAAAAACCTTTTTGCACTTAAAACTCTGAAAATAAAAGGAAGGTTAATTCTATTGCTAAGAGAACTTTTGTCTAACCAAGTGGTTCTGATTAATATGGTAAAGGACTGGTTTTGAAATGAATTCTTCTCTTCAAAATCTTTTATGGTTTTTGGTTGTGCGCTTCCTTTTCTTTCCTTTCCAACAAACCCTCGGTGCAATCCTGACTCCAGTAAAGTCAATGGGGAAAGTCTCATTGACTTCAGTTGATTTAGGATTGCAAGGACTTGTTCATACAACCCTTTCCCCCTTGCAAACGCAACATTCTGTTCTTTTATCTGCATTTGTCTTGACCTGTAGGAATGCATTTCCACACCTGCTGATTTCCCTGCATTTCAATGGGCCAGCACTTAGTCCCTTGTTCTCTACCACTTGACACAAGTGGCAAGGATTTCACACAACACTCAGAATGAGGGTGTGTGCCACTACCCACCTCTGAAAGAGTTATGTGTGAATGAGCTGTTAGCAATCTCAGGTCTCTGTACCCCCAACTCTCCTGTCCAGTCGCAGATGTATACAAACACCTATAATCCTTTGAACCTCTCTCACACAACAGAACAACCCTACCAAATGCAGAGGAAAAAGATGAACTAACAGGTCTTTGCTTTTTGTAATTTCTAGAATTCTCACACTTCTTAGCTGTGAAGCAACTGTAGCAAGGCATCTGTAGGAATGAATGTGAAAGCAAACCATCTCTTAAAATAAGACTTTATTAAATACTCATCCTCCCAGCATGAAATAAAGGGGAAAAATTCAGCAAAACAGGACTCATAAAATAATTTATGCCAGTACTCATGTCTACAGAGATAAGGAAAAAAGCCAACAACACTAAAAAGAATATAGCGCTTTCACTACTTCCCAGCAGGGTAGAGAAAGTAAAATATATATTTACAAAACCACCGCAAAAACACAGTAATAAACAAGAGGAAAATAAAAGAGAACACTTTCATGTAACAAATGAACAAGATTATTATAATTCTAGAAATAGCGGAAGACTATCATTTGTATCATCTGATGGTGCGTACTGTTGTCATATTTCTGTTTAAAATGCAATAAATAAAATTGAGGTGACGACAAAGTAGTTCAAAGGATATCTTTTATTGGACCAACTATTATTGGTGGAAATGTGCAAGCCTTCAGACCTCACAGGGTCCTTCCTCAGGCAATTAATAGCAGTTCTGACTCCTACTTGCCTGAGGAAGGACCCTGTGAGATCTGAAAGCCTGCACATTTCCATGAATAAAAGGTATCATTTGAACTAGTTTGTAAAATTGGGATGGGATCTTGTTTAAACCAGCCTTCCTGTATACAGGATAGACCTCTTGAATCTCACATTTTTTAGCCAGGAACAGAGTCAAACCAGCCATTTGTCTGACTAATTGTATGAGGGTCAGCATTAGAACTCTTTAAATGGGGTTTAATCAAGAGTTTCTCATATAAGAATAAGGTATCTTTGATGGAGGTAGAGTTAATGCAATCGTCCCGCATTTGTAAGCAGGAGGTTGATGACAGGGTGTCCATAAGTTTCACGTTCACAGCATCGGACCACTTAATACGTCTGTGTGACTCTAAGCCCCAGAGGTCCTGCGGGAACAAATTATCCTGCTGACATGGACTGACTTTGAATGGTAATACTAGGAAGGCAATAAGAGGCTGGTGATCACTGACCAGCTGTTGGCCCACAAGGAATACCTTAACCTATGGTGCCAATTGGGGCAACACTGCAACATAATCAGCACTTGAAGAAATAGCTGTGGGGAAACAGAGGGTCAGGTGTGAGCAATTCCCCTATCCCAACAGGGATTGGTCCCAGCAAAACAGCACCCAAGCACAACACTCCCAGGTTCAAGAGGTTAATTAAGGCAGGAAATTGGACTACCATAATGTTCTCTGGGACAATTTGACATTTACTGCCCTTAATAATGATAGCGCTTCTGACATATAGTGAATGGCTTGTTGTCACAATGTAATAGTGTCTCCCCTTGTTGCATATCCAAGACTGTGTGGGAGCAGTATTATGAATCTCTATTTTCTTGCAGGCATACTAAGTTGGATTATACTCACCTGGAGTCAGATTTGCCAGACTGGCCGCTGGTGACTATCTCTGAAGTTAAAGACTTAATTGCCCAATTAAAACCTGAGAAGGCTCCGGGGGAGGATTTTGATCAACCAAACACCTTAAGATCCAGTTGGTGGGCTCCCCTTCTGGATGTATTATTTACCTATATTGATAAAACTGGTAAATTCCCAAAGGTTTGGAATTTGGCAATTATTATTCCCATCTTCAAGAAGGGCCTCAGAACTCTCCCCAGTAATTACTACACCTTCTTAGTATTATTGGAAAACTGTATGCTAAACATGTGTTAGGGAAGTTGGAGAATTGGGTAGCTGAGGCGAAAGTACTTCACGATGAGCAGGCAGGATTCAGGAAGCACCGGTCTACAACAGATTATTGCTTTGTTTTGTTGCATTTGACTGACAAATATTTGTCAAAAACCGGGAAGTTTTATGTTGCATTTGTAGATCTCAATCTGCATTCAATCTCATTCCCCGCAAAAGGCTTTGGCAAAAACTCGCTACTACTAGTATTGATAGGCGCCTATTGTTTCTCATTCCATAACTTTACAGGGACACTGCCTTGTGAGTTAGGCTAGATGTCAGGAGTCATCCGTCTTTCAGACGTGATTAAGATCACGTCTGGAGTATGGCAGGGATGTATTCTGGCCCCCTCCTTGTTCGATCTATACATAAACATTTATCCTACCTTCTGTATGCCGATGATGTGGCCCTAATGTCCCAGACTCTTGTGGGTATGAAAATAACTCTTAGGGAGTTTTCAGAATATTACCATAGAGAAGAGTTGATCATCAACTAGGGAAGACCAAAATTATGTGTTTTTCTAAAAGGCCTCTCCAGCATAGGTGGGAGCTGAATGGCAATGAAATCAAGCCGGTCAGCTCATTTAGGTATCTAGGTAATTTTTCAATCTTCTGGTGCCTGGGCTATCCATTGCAGCTCAGCGGTTGAGGAGGCTAACAAAACCGCAGCAGTTCTACTCAGTTTCTTTAGATCAAGGGGAGGGTCTTTGGTAATGCTGGCCATCTGGGTGTTCGTGGCTAAATCACTTGCCCAACTTCAATATGGGGCCCATTTAAGGGCCATTGAGAAGAACCAAGGAGATTGAGGTAGTTCAAACTAAGTTTCTTAGAGCTCTCCAAGGGCACCCCTCAGTACCCTTAATGCTTCCTTAAGACTTGAATCTGGCAGTCCTTCATTGTCTGCCTTGATATAGAGGGCAGCTGTTAAATGTTGATTACGTCTGTCTTTGTCTCCTATACCCTGTGATCTTGTACCGTTTGTGTGTTTTCTGTTTGTTATGTTTGCTAAGGCCGCTGGCCATGCAATAAACTAATTTCAATTTTTTAAAAAAAAGAAAGAACTAGTTTGTCTCCACCTCTTTCACTTGGGACCAACACGCCAACCACACCCTCTTTGGATAAATAAAATCTACATATTTGTGTTTGAATACTGGCAATAAACAAGAGTTTTCTTGACCACTCTGGCTTCAAGCATTTTACAGCTGACCTTCCAGTAACCTGCTACACACTGCTGATCCATCTCCTTACTGCTCACAGAATTCTAGTTTTAGGACCAAAAGGTAGCATAAGGGGTCATTTAGTCCACCCCTCCCCTCCACCATCCTTAAGCAAGGCCAACTTTACCTATACCATCCTGCAGAGGATTATACTCTCCAGTATAATCGGCTGTAATTATCTAGCCGATTTTTACAGACTTCCAATGATGGAGACTTTACAACCTCCCTTTGGGAATCTGTTCCCACTGCCTTGCTGTTCTTGTGGTTTGATTTCCTAATTTTTATAGAAAAGATTTAGGTTGAATATTGGGATGAGTTTTCTATTTCAGACATTTTGAGAGGTCATAATTCTCCAGACTCATAATGGAGGCCAAGACTGAGTAAGCCATTCCTATTTTCCCCCAATTATTTGGGGGAAAGCATCCTTAGCTGAGTATTTAGGACCCCAGATAACTGATCTGTGGTCTCTGGCTGTGGTTTGATTTTTAAATCATAATACCCATTTGCGTCCCATTTTTGTTAATCATGAGAATGTACATTTGTTTGGTCTGTAGCCACATTTAGCCCAGTAGTCTGCTGTTTCTGTGGTTTGTTGCTGGTATTAAGGACTCAAAATGAATTCAATAAGAGTCTTTGGAATACTCATGTCTGCCAGCATCCTCCCAAAACCCACCAGTGTTTGCATAACCACATGATCAATGACTGATTTTACTCCCTGCATTTTTCAATGACACAACTTCTATCATTTGCTTCATGACTTCAACTATTATGTAAAGCAGAACTCTGCTTACATGAAATATCAGGAAGATGAGGTGATTGTTATAACACTTTTATGTTTCCTTTCTTTGATAAACATGGAAGTTTTCATTTTGTCCCATCATCCAGCCAATTTCTAGTAATCTTTGCAAATTCTTCACGAGAGCAATCCTGTGGTCATTTCAGTTCTGCTGGTATGTTATCATAATAGCATTCGCTACTTCCTCTTCCAGGACTAATGGTTCTGACACTATGCTCACCTTTTTATCATCCTCTGCTGTAAATGATTCTGATGGACAATTCAGAATGGCACAGTCGTCAGGGTTTGATATCACCACCTTCAGCAAGGTGATATCTGCCATCATGATCTTTTATGGGGCTTGATTGCTGGGGAAATTTTCTGAGATTAATTCTAACTGCTGCAGACTTACTTTCCATGTTATTACTCTCAGTTTCTCCAGCTCCTCGCTTTCTACCCTTATGTATTCGTCCTTGTCATACATGCCTTTGGATAGGTCTGCTTAGTCCCTTACGCTCTCTCACACATGCTTTAGATTCCAAGATATTCTCTTTCATTCTAGGGCATTTTTCCACCATCGTAAGTATGTTCTCAGTTGACCAGGCTTTGAACATCATGGTTTTCTTTCCCTCCCAGAGCACACGTAGGTTATTCTTCTCTTCACCTGTGGCAGTGCCTAATACCCAAGTGATTCTGCTGAGTATCCTAACTTTTTATTTTACGTTTGAGCTTACAGTAGACAGCCTGCCCTGAAATCTGAAAATGAGCATTTAATGAACAAAGACTATCTCCACCTTTGCTATTTGTTACATAATGAATTGGTTTCTTTGTGGTGTTGCCAAGTGACCACCATGCACACAAACATTTACAATGTTGGACGAAGATGGTGTTTAACAGCCAGTGATAACAGCAGAATTCTACTAATTGTCTTCCTTTTTCATTTTGTAAAACCAGACCATTTCCCCCTTATTACTTCTTCATGACAATTTACACTTCCATCTTTCATATCCAGGTCTGCAATTAAGATAGTGCTATCTTGAGTTGGTGTTTTAATGAGTATTCCTTCAAGCCATTCATAGAACACATCAATCATGTCATTGTCAGCTGCTGTCATAGGAGTATCACCTCTATGGAGAGAAGGAAGGGAGAGATGAAGTGTCACAGGGTTCTGATATTGCTACAAGTATGGTTCTGAAGCAAACAGCATGAGCCTGCACAACCTCTAGTAAAATGTGGCCTATATGTGTCTTCTAGACTAACAGCAATCCCATTTGGGGGAATCCTCAGTAGTACATATCCATCTATCATTATTAAATTATGATCATAACCCAAGGCTCTGTACTTGGCCTGCTTTTCTTGTCCCTCTACACTGTCCCTGGCAAACTCATTGAATATCAAGTCTTTCAATATCACCTCTATGCTGATGACACTCAACTCTCTCCACTCCTTCTCCCCCCACCCCTTACCCAATCTCATATCACAAACTCTCTCTCTGAAATCTCTGCCTAAATGTCTCATCATCAACTCAAATATGGTCAAAACTAAACTCCTAGTCTTACCACCGAAGCCTTCCTTCTCCCTTATCAGTTTCTATCGATGGGGTCACCATTCAGCCTGTCCCCCGGGCACATAGCCCGGGCTTCATCTTTGACTCAGTCTTCTCCTTTTAAACCTCAGAGGTTCGTTTGAGCCAAGCCAGGGCATCTTCTGGAGGCAGTGCAAGACCTTTCTTTTTATTAAGGCATAAGGAATGGGGGTTTCGGTGGCTGTTTGGGGTAGAGGAGGTTGGGGGTGAGGGTTTTTGGGAGTTTGTGGTGGGGTTGAGGAGGGGCAAGGAGAAAGGCTGGGGGTTGGGTTTTATGTATTATATTTATCTATGTTGTAAGCCACCCTGAGCCATTTGGGAAGGGCGGGGTATACATTTAAATAAATAAATAAATAAATAAATAGAATCTGTTGCTAAATCCTGTCATCTCTCCTTGAGCAACATCTCCAAGAACTGTCCTTTCCTCACTATCTAAAACTCCTCCACTGCTAAAACCCTAGTCCATGCTCTGGTTATCTTTTGCCTTGACTATTGCAACCTCCTTCTCACTGACCTTCCTTACTCTCACCTTGCTCCCCTCTCATGCATTCAAAACTCTGCTGCCAAGATCATCCACCTCGCCTGACGCTTTGATCACGGGCAGCCCCTCCTCTCCTCTCTCCACTGGTTCCCTCTACCTGAACGCATTCAGCACAAGCTTCTTGTCCTTACCTTCAAAGCTATTTATGATCTTGCCCCCCTCCTATCTCTCTACGCTGATCTCCCATTACGCTCCCATCGAAAGCTCCACTCCTCTTCTACCACCATCCTCGTTTGCTCACAGTTCCGCTGCTCCTCAAAAAGTATTTTTCCATTCTCCCTTGTTGCCCCCATACCTGGAACTCCCGCCCTGAACACATTCACTCCTCCCTCTCCCTCCCAACCTTCAAATCCCACCTGAAAACCTACTACTTTTGTCAGGCATTCCATAGCTCCTCATCCCTTTAGTCCCCCTTCCTTCCCTGATGTAACTATATATAACTAAGCTAAGCACGTGTAGCTGCAACCTCAAGGACTTCATGAATGTATCCGTGTCACTCCCTCTGTTGCCCCCATCCCTTAACTCCCCTCCCTTGTTTTTCCTATATTGTTTAAGTCCCCACCCCAAGACAGGGACCCTGTCTATTTTCAACAGTTGTAAAGCACCAGGTACATTGCTGACCCTAAATAAATAAATAAACAAACAAACAAACAGAACAAAAACCCTTACGACGCATATTGGTGCTAAAATTCCGAAGATACCCATCTTTTCAATTCTTTCTACACTGTAGTGATCTCCCCTTTACATTTACGTCCTACAGTCAGAAGATTAATTTGTGATGGCTTAGGTTTTGCTAAAAAGAAAAGAATGACATCAAGCACTGTAATCACAAAACGATTTGGCATAGAGCTGAAGAAAATGGTAGATTTTGTACCTGCGGACATTAGTCACATTATTGGATAGCTCTCTGAATACATTAATATCTCTATGTAAAAGAGATATTTGCATATTTATTCATTTAAGTTAATTTTGTTTTGGTTATTCATTATTCAGTTGAGTTATTAGGTAGTGTGGTTACTTCATTTCAGCCCTATTTATTAACACTATTATGCATTCATTACAGCTGCAACAAAATCACCAAAAGATAAAATAATTGAATATCTGAACCCAATACCCTTATCCTTGCAACATGGACTTGCCTGCTGTCATTCTCATCGTAACCAAGCCAAGTACGTGCACTTGAGACCTCGCATCTTCATGAATGTTAGACCCCTTGTCTCTCCCTCTGTTCCCCTTCCTAAGTCTCTCCCCCAGCTCCTGTGTCTCAGATTGTAAGCCCTAGGGGGAGGGACCCTGTCTATTTTATTACTTTGTAAAGTGCCAGGTACACTGCTGGCGCTATATAAATGTTTGTTAATAATAATAATAATAATAATAATAACCCAATAACCAAACAGACTGAGCACCAGAACTGAAAATATCTGAAACTGGTATCCCAATGTAAGTGCAATAAATAGTGGTTCATGATCTGGATTAAAGTGACCAAATTTGCCAAATAATGTATTTGCACTGAATATTCATTTCAGTTCTAATTTAAGACAACACCATCATGACCACAACCTGTTGCGCTACTGGCTGTAGTCTATTTCACCACATAATTTATCACACCTTAAAGCTCAGAGGCCAGCCAGTGCCACATATGGATACTTTTCTTCTTCTCCTACCACGATTGTGAAATTTAGAGGGTGGGCATCTATTACCTTCTACCAGTTAACAACTGCCACTGATTAAAACCATGATTCAGTTCTTCCACCTTTCCATGGCATTTCCTTCATTGTGGACCCAATCACTTCCCACCTCAGCCACTCACCCACCCAAAGTTACTGGCACTTTCCAAAGTTTGTTGAGATACTTGAAGACCACTGCACATCTGGTTTTGGCAAGTCACACATTGTATAGTCTATTGTTATTAAAGGCTCTGGTTTCAATACAGCTTAAGCCTCCAGCAACACAACATTAGGTTGTACTTGTGGAGGACTTTCCAAAGGTGGGCAATTCATTTGACCAATAGAAAACATACACATATAGATTGCTGCTCACCTTTAAGCAGGGAGTCAGTAGCAGATGTAGGGAAAGCAAAATAGCCAGTCGTCTTGCCTCAGTGTCCTAGGAACACTGTCTTCTTTTGAGTTACACTTGGCTATAAGTTTAGATGCACCATATAATGTAGCCATCATTAATATCACCTCTCTTCAGCATGAGATCTAGACACACTTTACACCAGGTACAACAGAAGCAAAAAAGAATGACAGGAGCAGAAAGAAAATTCTTGGAAATGTTCCACAGTAGCTGACTCAGCACTCTTGGAGAGCTGACTGATAGCAGGTATTAGCCAATAAATTAAGTCTGAGGATCCCAGTTACTTGAAATTTCTAACAGAGAGGTATCTTAAGCACATCATACCCAACATTTTTTTAGACCTATAAACTGCTAGCATAGTGAGTAGCAGCATATGTTGGGAGCTTTGAAAATCTACTTTCCAAGTGACTGATGAATCAGAGTCCAAATTTAACTCTATTTACATCTATACATTAGTCTTGAAACCAAGGCAGTCACAAAACATTAGGCCATTCCTTTTCTTTCTGGAGTTTCAGTCCAATACCATCTGCAAGTCCCCAAGCAGAAACTCTCTCCAAAATGTACTCTAATCAGAGGCCAATGCTTAGCATAAACTCACCTGCCCTTTGTGCAACTCCCTCCCTCAGTACTTTTTATAACAAAAATTAACATGGCATGTCTTCTCCAAGGCTAATGATTTGCTTGCATGCTAGTGTGAAAAACTAAACTAGAGAGAACAAGTAACAGCAGCGGCTGGTGATACCCATTTGAACATTATGATACTTTGAGCCATGTTAACATGTGGTGGTGAGGAATGCAATGCTCAGCGGCATGGTAACTATGGGACAGTTTTCTCTATGGTGTCAGTGATTGTGTGAAAGTCAAGCTTGGGAGTGTATGATTAGCTGCCATCCATGTCTTAAGTGCAGAACTATCTCCCCTGACACGTGTTGACACCTTAATAAGGGGTAACTTACCCAAGTGATAATTACCATGAGCTAGTTGAGGGTTAATTAGTGGTATCAGTTCTCCAGTAAAGAAGGGCATGATAGCTAAACACACATTTCCAAGTATCCACACAGGGTGTTAACAGAAGTGATGGTGAAGTGCTGCTGCCACAACCCCACCCAAGTCGGAAACACACCAGTAAAGCTAACTGGACCCAGTCCGCCAGTACAAAACAAATGTGCCGCCCGAGTTGAGGGCATGAAATTTCAAGATCAAACTCTGGGAGCCAAAAATTCAGTCGCTAGACTTTATCCTGATATTAAACTGTTCTTGCCGCACTACATTCCTAAACCAGTTGCCAGCCTCTGTTTTCTGGGCACCAACGACTCCCAGGCAACTGCACATTTCATGCCATGCACCGAGCTCCACCCCCACGCTGCGCCCAGCACCCTGCACACCTCATGACAGGCAGCCATCGCAGACAATGACGACTGCTATGGTGGGCGATCATGGCGGCCCCTAGACCGGGTCAGGAATAGCAGACTACCACACGTGATAGCCTGCTTAGGCCTGGGCAGGCAAGCCACTGCCAGGTGTGTTAGCGTTGAACCTGGGAGCAATCCCGGAAGTCTCTGGGATTGCAGCCCGGACTTGCCACCAACATTCCTGGGAGCAAACCTATGCAATATCTGGCAGCCTGGCCAACAAATGTGACAGTGGCTGGCGGGCCTCAGCTAGCCACCATCATGTTAGTTAACACCCATTATCAGCCATACCACGATTTCCTTACTACAGATAATTATACCCCATACTATATATAGTGCAATATTCAATTGTAATTTGAAAGTTCTTACTCTTGGCACTTTAAATTGTAAATCTCACTATCATTGAAAACCTACTTCTAAATCTCTATTGTCAATGAAACACACCTGATTTTCATAGGTTTCCTCAGAGCAAGATATGTACCACCACCACCACCACCCCCCCCGCAAATATATTTTGGTAGAATATTGGCCTGAAAACATTTCCTGTTGAAACATGTCTCATCTTCTTCTGCAAGGAACACCACAGCTTCTTTTCAGCCTTCTCTCTGAACCTAAATGCTTCTGACATACAAGGATTTTACTGCACATCAAAAGAATTCAAGCAGTAGGTCACCAGAGAATATTAAATGATAAACAAATGCACATTTCTGAGGAAATGCCACAAATTTATTAGTAATACTAAGGGGTGTACTAATGAAGCTTTCTTGAACAGCAATGTGCTAGGTTTTCTGCAATGTCTTTTCTTCACTTACAATAAAGTCATTAAAGCAGAACTTTATTTCTGAAGATCTCATACAATAGTCTGCCCTCGCTCTCCCATGCAGAATTAAGCAGACTAGTTCATTAGAAAAGTAAATCTCCTTTTGCTAGTGCTTCACTAAAGTTATAAATTTACTTTGGATTGGGAAAAAATATTTAAGATGGAACTGCTCAATATATTTCAAAGCAAACAAAAATCCACATTTGCCTTGTACCTATCTTAGAAAATATTAATGCCTTAAACTGAAAGTAATTGGGTTGGGGTTTTTTTGTTTGGCTTAGCATGGTAAAAACTAAGTAAAAAAACAAAGGATTTTACCTGGAAAAAGCCCACCCCCAAGCAAATATGCCAACCCTACTTTTAAAAATTTGGATACCTAAAACTCCTATCACAGACTTACAAAGTTTTCTTAGAGTATGACCTCAGAGAGGGAAATATTTTCCTATACCTGGCAAAGTTGAGCCCCGATCTTTATAGGGGTCTGTAGGTACTACTGGAACAGCGATAAAGAAATGGTTATTCCACAGTGTCGTAGGGACCATTCTTGTACGATTTGTCTTGCTATTTAATCCAGACTTTCACTTTTAAGAAAAAACAACCAGACCAACCAACCCACATTACTCCATCATTACTAGTTATATATGTACCATACAACGCCTACACTATTTCCTTAGAAATAGTTCCACTGATTTCAAAGACAATATTAATGAATAAGTGGTTTGAGGATTGGGGCCTAAATAATTCAATTTTCCTAGTGCTTACATGTTCTACTATTTCTAGCCTTTTGTGTCTCAAATCACGAGCACTAAAAAGCAAAGTCTTGCTTTACATTACTTTAAGCCATCTTTCTTTCCACAGCTCAAGGTATTTTTATGGAAAACTGTTCTGTTAATGATCAGCAACCTCTGCTACAAATCAAAGAATGCATGGTACATTTATTGACTGCCCTTTAACGAGGACTCAGAAATGCTATATACTTTTGACCAGATGCTATTTTCTTGTCCCAGTTAGCATCCAAAATCAAAAACTTCAAAAATAAGCCAAGGTCTTCTTCCAAAACCTCAAAAGCTTCAAAACTGAACCAAGGTCTTCTTCCAAAATTTCAAATCACTGGAAAGGAAGAGAGATGACATATTCTGGACATAGAGGTTCATCAAATTTTATTTTAATCAAATAAATTAGGAAATTGAATTGTTTTCCTTCCAGCTTCCAAGATTCCTAATAGGTTTTCTAGTACCAAGTCTCACTTTTTACTAAAAGGGCAGAATTCAAAACAGAGTTATTTGCATTTCTCTACTAAAACACATTCTACTAAGTGCACAATTCTGAGCAGTATCAATAAATGCTCATGATTTATGTGGGCCTTGTGCCAAACTTTCAGAAAACATTAAAATCACCACCAAAGGATCTGGCTTTCACATTAGGGTTCATAACTATTGTAGAGTTAGTTTTCTGTTGAATAACACACAGCAGAAGTTTCTTCAAAACAGAACTTTACTAAGAACTCCGAAGACATGCTCCCATACTGTACAGACTACATAGGACAAGATGGAGGACAGAGAGAGGAGAAAAGAGGAGACGAGGAAAAAAAAACCTGTTTCAAAAATAGGTGCCCACTGGTAGATTTTTGGTCCGAATGGTCTCCAGCCCAATCTGCGTCCACGTACCCTATCAGGTCTGACACAGAAGTTGCTGGGAGCTGTAGCTTGAGGTGCACAGTCCCTTTCAGGTACCGTAAGACCCTCTTCACTGCGTTCCAATCCCTTTGGGTTGGGGTTGAGACTTGTCTACACAGTATACCTATTGCCACCGCAGTGTCAGGTCTTGTGATTGTGGCAACGTACAAGGGCTTTCCTATTGTCTTTCTGTATTGCTTATTGTCTGGCAGCAATAAGCTCGGTTCTTTGATCTCCTTTGGATAGCTGGTTTCCATAGGGGTATTTGCTGCCTTCGCACCCCCATGCCGAAACTTTCTATCATCTCTTCCATTGCCTGTCTTTGGTTGAGAAGATAGTTTCCGTCGTCTTCTCTTTCAATTTGTATTCCAAGGTAGTGTGTTATGTTATCCAGGTCCTTAGTTTCAAAGTCCTGATTTAGAGCTTTCATTGTTTCGCACTCGTCCCCGTCTTGCTCAGAGAATATGATAAGGTAATCGACATAAATATAAAGATCCACCTGCCCCTTAGTCTCTTTGTGTATAAGCAGGGAACTGCTTTGCTCCTGGTAAAATTTTCCCTCATGAGCACCTTGTTTATTTTAGTGTTCCATGCTCTGGCGGCCTGCTTAAACCCATATATGCTTTTGTGCAGTTTGCATACAAGATCCGTTCAATATTTCCCTGTGCATTGTACTTTATTTTAAATGTCCATTTACAATCTATAGTCTTTCTCCCTACGGGAAGTGGAGTAAGTGTCCACGTCACATTGTCCTGCATGGACTTTACTACTTCTTCAGCCGCTCTTACCCATTTTTCTGCGTCCCCTTCTGATATCTGCGAGATATCCTCCCAGGATGCTGGCTCTGACAATTTACTGGTGCTGACTTTGTAGGACAGACGAGTGGGGGGAATGCCTGTGTTTGACCTCGTCGACTGCCTTGACTCAGCATCAGCAGCTAGCTACGTCTGTTCCTGCACTTCTGTTACCTTTGTGCCAATTTCGACCGTTTGTTCAGAGGATTGCTCCCTTTCAGTGGTTTCGTTGTGGTAGATTGTTCTCCTTTGCCGGGACCTTGGAGAGTCATCACACTGTTACTTGAGTTTTCCACAGAACGCCAGACAAGCC
The DNA here is from genome assembly GCA_003113815.1 of Sphenodon punctatus. NCBI lineage: Eukaryota > Metazoa > Chordata > Lepidosauria > Sphenodontia > Sphenodontidae > Sphenodon > Sphenodon punctatus. Next base: position 1,983,193 of record QEPC01000531.1, read on the forward strand.
ACTGCTAGCAGGAGGGTGAGCTGCCCGGCGAACTGTGAGTGGGGTGAGCAAATACCCGGGGACTGTGCTAGCACACCAGCGCCCGTCAGTGCTTTGGCAGATCCCCTGTGTTTATTGGCTGAGCAGGCCACCAGTGGCTCACTTCCTTTATAAAGCCCCTTGATTGCCTATGGCCATGCTGTGTACACCTCAGGGCTGCGTGCGCAAGGGCATGCCCTTGTGCGTGCAGCTTTAGGTGCAAGCCGCGGTCGTTGTCAGCCGTAAGACGTGTTGTAAGTTTGCCCACGTCCCGCTGCTGATGGAGAAGAAGAGACATAGGTCGGCGAGCTCTCCTGCTTCTTCAGGTATGCTTACTCAGAAATGCCCTAAGATGGAAGTCAGGGCAGGGCAGGAACAATTTAGACCTGCAGTCTTTAACGGAAGCGTGGCCCGGGGAGGATTCTACCTCTGAAGTTATGAGGAGGCAATTGGCAGAGGCGGCAGGTGTCTCCAATGGTTATCGGACGCAGGCGGGATGCAATGAGGAGGTGTCGTCCCCTATGGACGATCATGATACCCTACAGGTTGAGGATGCTCTCAGAAGCCAATGTCATCTTATAGCTAAGACTGTTTCCATTAGTAGCATCACAGACATGGGAGCCTCTCTTTTGTGTATTAGAGCTCAACTGAAAGAACTATTAACCAAACTGGACTGCCTACAAATCAATAAGAGTGTGGGGCGAATATCTGCCCCCCTCAGTATGGATGATGAAGCTGGACAATTAGTAGGGGTTGCTAAGAGGACTTTTGTGCCGAATAATTATGATACAAGGAAATTGTTAAGAACTAAGCACCCGTACGCCAAGTCATTGCAAATGCAATTTGGATTAAGGCTAGGCCATTAAGTTCTGGTTTTCTCCCTAGTTGGGATACTATAATGGATGTTTCTAGAAATCTATCTTGCTTTTTGGGAGTCAAGGCTGAAGTTATTAATAAACAGAAGATTCAGCATTTACGCTACAGCCGGAGCAGTATTTGTATAATAGTGTTTTTTCACCCTGATGGTATGGTCAAGAAGTTATTTTCAGTCAGGAAACATTTAAAGCTCAAAGAGATTTTGATAGATAGGGCATTCTCTTATAGCGATTCCTATACTGGCGCTTCTGATAGGAATGCTCCATCAGTGAGTTGTTTGTCCTCCCCTAATTGTGTGCTCCTGGAGCCTAGCCGTGTAACTTTTAGTGCTCCCCCAGTGGTATCACTGGATGAAACTCTATTAGAGGAAATGGAGTTGGCCCCTAGTCAGAACTGTTTGGGACAGATGCAGGAGGGGGAGGGTGAGCAATAGTAGTAGTAATCAACATCAAATGTGAGGCTGAGCAATATACTGGAGTGCGGAAGGGAGAAGAGGTTTGCTCCTTCCCCACTGCAATTAAAGCCTTTTTGACTGATACTACTGGTGGGGTAGGGACGCTACCCACTCTCTTTTTTGGTTGTTTTTTTTTTTTTTTAACAACTTTATTTTTTTCCTTCAAACTGTTAACAATTTTGTTGCATTACATTTGTTTTTCTGATTCTTAAGCATGTTCCCTTGTTTCCCCTCCCCTTCCCCCCATCAACGTCAGTGTTCATTGTCCTTGACTGTCCACTACCCCACTTCCTCCTTTTTCCATGTTCCGCTCGTGTCCATTCAGTCACAACAAAAAGTCAAACAGGTAAGCACACTGATCCTCTTCCATGTTTGGTTTTTGCATCAGTTCTAAACATTGGAACCACTTAGCATTAAAGTTTTTTGTCTTGTCTTTCATGGATGCCGCAGCTTTTTCCATGGAGAAAAAGTACCACATATTGTTCATCCAGGTTTGATTACCTGGTGCTCGTTCCTCAGCCCAGTATTGTAGTATTGCTTTGAGGGCTGCTGCTATCATTGTAGTACAAATAGGTCTTTTCTTCTTTAATAGAGTTGTTGGAGGATATATTCCAAGTAGTGCTATCTCGGGTTTAAATGGTATTGTCCCTTTTGTTATGTTCTGCATGTTATCCTAAACCATTGACCAGAACCCTTGTATCCTGGGGCAATCCCACCACACATGTAAGTAAGTCGCCTTTTGTCCACACCCCCTCAGACACTTATCTGTACCTTTACCCCTAATCCTTTACAATCTGCTTGGGTCCAGGTAGTAAAACATGATGGTTTTGATGACAGGTTCTCGTACCTCTAAGGATCCTGAACATTCTATCATGTGTTTTTTAATCTCTTCCTTTTGCCCCTCTTCCTAGTTTTCTCCCAGTATTTTTTCCCATTTGTTTACATAGTCCGGTGCCTCCTTAAACCATTCTTTCTGTAATGCTCTATATATTCTCACCACTATGCCCTTGTTCGTTCCCTTAGAAAAGAGTTCATGTTCAATAGGCTTCTGGGGTCTGGTGTAGTGTGGTGTCAGGTGCACCTGATTGATTTCTCCCCTTAGCTGATAATATTGGAAAATATCAATTGTCTGCTGAATCAAACCTTGTATATCCTCTCTGGTTATAAACTGATCTCCTCGAAACTGTGAGATTTTAATGATTCCCTTTCCTTTTAATTGTTTCCTCAACTGGGTCGCTATCCCTTGTTTGGTCATATTCGCATTATCTATCAGTGCCGCCGGCATGGTTGTTCTATGTACACCTGCCTTCTGCCGCACTGCTGCAAAGGAATGCTGCTTCCATTCTTTATCCTCCTTTTCTCCACTGTCATTTACTATATGTTCAAATTTATTCACTTTTAATATTTCCTTCTCCAGGTTTACCCAATGTGCGTCTTTCTGCGGAGTGTACCAATCTTTAATCGCTCTGAGGGTAGCTGCTTTATGGTATAAATTTATGTTGGGCATATTTACCCCTCCTTTTTCTTTTGGTCTTTGTAAAATCTCTTTTTTAATCCGCGCTTTCTTGTTATTCCAGATGAAGTCCAGCATTATTTTACCATGCAACTGACTAAATGTTTTGGGTACTTTAATGGGGAGGGCCATAATTCTATAAGGTATCTTGGGCAACAATTTCATTTTATATATGTTGATTCTACCCAGCCAAGAGGCCATAATATTGTTCCACGCTTCCTTCTCCTTTTTAATTTGCGTGAGGGCCTCTATGTAGTTTTCTCTATAAAGGTCTTTGGGGTCTCTTGTCAATTGTATCCCCAAGTATTTAATTTTATCTTTTGTCTCTATGGATGGTTGCATTTCTTGAATCCGTTGGTGTATTCTTGTGTTTGGGGCAAATATCATAGCTATAGATTTTTGAACATTTATTTTATATCCTGAGACCTGACTGTATTTTGTTACCAAAGTTAGTAGTTCTGGGATGGACTTCTCTGGTTCTGCTATGTATAATAAATAGCATGTCGTCTGCAAAAAGTGCTACCTTGGCCTCTTGTTTCCCTATTTAATCCCTTTAATTTTCTCATTTTGCCTGATAGCACTTGCTAACGGCTCTAGGGTCAGATCAAATAGTAGCGGTGATAGGGGGCAACCCTGTCTCGTGCCTCTGGTCAGTTTAAATTGTCTAGTACTTTGCCCATTTATCCCTAGGCTGGCTCTGGGTTGTTGATATATGGCTGACAGCCACGTACAAAAGTTCCCTTTAACCCCCACTTTTTCCAGTATTTGGTGTGTGCTTTGCATTTCTAGGCGATCAAAGGCCTTCTCCCCATCGGCTGAAATTAATATTTCCAGTATTTTAGTTTTATTTAGATGGTACATTATGTTTACTGTCTTCCTTATATTATCAGACCCCACCTGATCATGGTGAATCACAGTGCCTATTATCCCTGCCAGTCTATTTGCTAATGTCTTAGTGAAAATCTTGAAGTCTAGGTTTAGTAGAGAAATGGGGCGATAGCTTCCGGGTAGGGAGTGGTCCTTGTCTGGTTTAGGTATTAATATTATTCGCGCATCATAAAATGAGGTTGGTAATGCCTTTTCTATTGAGATTGCATTATATATTTTGACCAGGTACGGGACTATCAACCCTCTGTATTTGTGGTAAAACTCCACTGGATAGCCATCCGGTCCCGGTGTCTTGTTTCTTGCCAATCCTTTAATGGTATTGCTTATTTCCTTCCCCATAAATGGTGAGTTGAGGTACTGTACTTGCTCCTGATTAAACCTTGGCATTTTTATTTTACTAAGAAACTCCTTTATCTTTTCAGGGTCTGGATTCTCTGATTGGTATAACCTCTCATAAAACTGCACAAAAGTCTCTTGTATCTGTTGAGGATCCGTACTTGTCTTCCCCTGGTTGTTTTTTATACTTGTTATGATTCCTTTGTTCTTTTTTATTTATACCATTCTGGCAAGGGCCCTGCCTGCTTTATTTCCCTGATCAAAATAAAGGCATTTCACTTTCCTCAACTGTCTAATTGTGTTTTGTTTTTCCCCCCTGGTTTGTATGATCCCTTCTCTCAGCTTGGGGCAGTCCCGTGTCTTAGCTTTAGTCTCAAGTTCCAGTAGCTCCTGATATAGCTCCCTCATCCTCGCCTTCCGTTGCTTATTCATGTTGGCTTTAATAGTGATTATTCTCCCTCTAATCACTGCCTTTGCTGCCTCCCATAGTGTAAAGATAGATTCCACTGATCCCTCATTCAACTCAAAATAGGTTTTGATCTCCTCCTAAATTTGGGTTGCTGCCTCCGGATTAGCCAATAGGGCTGTATCCAGTCTCCACATTTGGTTTTGAATTTTCCCTACCTTACCCCATTCCCATGTTGTAGTTATTGCATAGTGGTCGGATACCACTACGGGGAGTATTGTACATTGTTTTATTGCCTGGAGTTCAGTTTTCCACACCCAGCAGTGGTCTATGCGAGAGAAGGTGCCATGTACTGCTGAAAAGAATGTGTATTCCCTTACTTGTTTATTCAAGGTTCTCCACCCATCCACCAACCCCATTTTTTCCAAGTCCTCTGCTATCTCCTTCTGTCACTTTGCAATCCTTGTTTTCCCAGAGGTGTCCAATTCTGAGAAATAGGTATTAAAGTCCCCTTGGACTATCAAGTTCCCCTCCACCTCTTCTCTTCTTCGTTTCATTACCTCCTTTAGGAAATGTTTTTTATTCTTGTTAGGTGCATAAATATTTACCAAAGCCAGTTTTTTCCCTTATATTTCAACTTTTACTATTATATAATCGGCCTTGTTCGTCTCTTACTGTCTTTTTTATACTTGGCTCCAATTCCTCTCTCATTCCTATAAGAACCCCTGCCTTTTTCCTTGGTCCACATGCTGGACCCGCATTTCTCCGGGGCCTGCAGCTCCGCTCCGACCGTCATTTTGCCTAACGGCTCCTGTGTCACGTGGTCACTGTCCTGGCTATTTTTAGCCTTGCAGAAGCCGCAGAGCGTTCCCTTCTCGGCAGATTTTGTGGGGAGGGGGTTCCCGTTTGGGCATTTCGCTGTGGGGGTTCTTTTTATTCTCTTACCGGGTGTTCCCAGGGCGGGTGTGTAGCGCTTTGTCGGAGCTGTCGGCGGGGACGTCCACTCACTCCTCGCGCATACGCAGTCCTCCTCTCTGTTTCTTTTTGATGATCGATCTATCATAGAACAGATATTTTTATCCAGAAGCTGGATCTTCTTAGGAGTAGACTTCCTCATACCATTTTAGATCACCAAGCTCAGTGTCAGGATGCCCAGGGTGTGAAGTACTGCCCGGAGCATAATTTGAAGGCTAGGACTGCGACACGTTATTTGACCGCTCTTGAGATAGGAGAGACTGGTCCCTCCTCAGGTCCAACTTTGATTGTCATCCCAGAGGAGAAGCAGATAGCAAATGAATGTCTGATCGGCCCTTTTCGAAAAACAGGAGGTGTGAACCCCTCAAGGGTGGCTGAACCAGATTTAAGAATTTCAGCCATAATCCTCAACAAGTAATGGAGATGGGGAGAGTCCCCATACATTCTTTTTGTATCTCGACTACGGAGTTAGTACTTGCCAAGATACACGGCCCTTCAGAATGACAGGGAGCACGTTAGAGGTAGTGGGTCTTACCTAGTTATGCCCTTGAGTGCATTCGTCCTAACGGCTTTGCCAACCACTGAGCAAGCTTCGCTTGCTAGTCAAGGGTCAGCAAACTCTCTGCAGAATAGGCTAGTGGAAGGTGATGATGAGTTTTCTGCACCTTTGATCTGCACAACTTTACAGGCCTTTGACGATTCCTTGAAATTTATGTCCTGGAATATTTCTGGCGCTAGATCCAGGTGTTGGGACCCTGAGTGGATTACTTTTCTGAAGAATTATGATTTAATCTTCTTTCAGGAAACTTGGCAGTTTAATGTTCAAGGGTTTCAGGTATACTCCTCCTCTGGCACGAAAACCAAAACCAAAACCAAAGATGAGCTTCTGGCAGCCTAGCTATTTTAATCTCAGAGAAATATAATAGATCTCTTGAGCCACTACTATCCACTAGACATGAGTATCACATAGGATTATGGGATACACCCTCTGGGATCCAGCTTCTTCTGTTTAATCTGTACATTCCCCCTTCTTCCTGACAGTATTATAACTCCTGACATTTGGCAGGCTCTAGGTGAGGCGTTTGATCAGTTGGATAAGCAATTTCCCACAGCTTTGTGGATTTTAGAGGGGGACTGGAATGCAAGGATGGGGCCCCCACAAGACTGGGAACTAGAGTTGGAGCCGACAGATACAGACTGGCTTCTAACAAGGCGCTCTAGAGATTCTGTAAGGAATAAGGCTGGAATTGCCAAGGCGGAATTACTCGCAGAAAGCAGTCTATTGGTTTTGAATGGTGGTGGGAGCGGTGACCCTGAGAGAGACTTCACATTTGTAAATATTAATGGAAAGAGCATAGTTGATTATATAGCGACCTGGATCTCTCAGTGGGGCAATTCTGAGAATTTTAGAGTGATCCCCTGGCCCGAGAGTGACCATCATGCACTTGTTGTTGACTTCAGGGGTTGTGTTCCACAGAACTTTTCTAAACCTTTGTGTGGCAGTAGGAATTTAAGTGGGTATAGAGTTTGGGTTAGATGGAATTACTCTCTCACCCGAAAGGTTTTTGCCCTGCTTTGGAGTGAGGAGTTATGCCAGTCCCGGGAGATCATGTTATTGGCAGGTGAAAGGGAGACAGAAATAATGGACAAGCAATACTCTTTGGTAGTTTCAAGGCTTGCCACTACAATTCTCTCGTGAGAAAAATGATCTTCTGAAGGTCAGTTTAACAACTGGTATGACCGGGATTGTAGACGTGCCAAACAGGAACTTGTATATGCCAAGGCCCTTTAGGTAAAGTTTCAGAACGGCTGAAACTTCAATTCCTGGCAGCAAGACGGAGTTATAAAACTCTGGTTAAAACTAAGAAACTGGCATTTACCCGTATGATTTGGGCTAAACTGAAGGTGGCAGTGCTTTTGAGGGACTCCAGGTCCTTTTGGGCTTTAGTAAATAAAGAATCCTCCTCCTCTTCTAGTGCACAGTCATCTTTGATAGAGGAGGGGACCTGGGTGTCCTCCTTTGAGTTGTTTTTTTGACCCATACAAAGGGAAAGTTGAATTGAACTCTTTACAGTTTGCCAGGAAATTACAGGCAGCAGAGACTGGTCTCTTTGATCCGCGTGTAGAAACTTATCCAGTGGTTGAGGTGATAAAGTCTTTGAGATGTAACAAGACCCCTGGAATTGATTTTATGGTTGCTGAGACTTTGCAGGTTTGTCCCGAGTGGTGGTTTGCTTTTTTGGCCAGGTACTTCTTACAGGTCAATACAACAATGAAGATACCTAGAGATTGGGGGACATCAATTATTGTCCCGATATTTAAGAACAGAAACCCGAGACACCCTGGCTGTTACCATCCCATTAAGTCTGCTCCCTATTATAGGGAAAGCGTACGCGAAACTGCTTCTTGGCCATCTTGAAGCCTGGGTCCAAAACCAGAAATTAATTCCATAGGAACAATTTGCTTTTTGGAAAAAAAATTCTACCATTGATAACTTTTATCATCACACATGTAACAACTAAATATGTGAAAATTAGGACGGGTTCGCTTTTTCTTGCCTTCATTGATTTTCAAAAGGCATTGTCCTGAGGCCAAAGCTCTGGCATAAATTGCATCAGTTAGGCATAGATGATCACCTACTCGTCCTGCTTATCTACTTACATACAGATAATTATGCAAGGATTAAATTAGGGGCGGGCGGACCTTTGTCAAGGCCAATACAAATCCAGAAAGGTGTCAGGCAGGGTTGCATTCTTGCCCCACTGCTCTTTATCTTGTACCTTAGTGATTTCATTGCTAGACTTGCTTCTCCCTCGTGTTACCTGCCTAAGATTAAAGACAAACCTTTAACTGCACTGATGTATGTCAACGACATCGTTTTGATGTCACAAATAAAAAAGGGTCTTTGTAGTTTACTAGAGCATTTATTAGACTTCTGTGCAGTAAATGAGTTGAAGGTTAATCTGCAAAAATCCCAGATTATGATCCTGGGAGAAAGAAGGCTTTCAAGCATATATGGATCATTAAAGGTAAGCATTTTTCACAAGTAAATTCATATGTGTACTTGGGTATTGCCCTGTCTGATAACACACTATGGGCTCGTCATCATAAAATGATTAGATTGAAAGCTAGGGCGGCCGCCAATGGAATTCTAAGGCTAGCTGCGCGATCAGAAGGGATAGGCATTTCAATTATTTTGGATGTCTTTAGAGCAAAAATACAATCCCTGCTGACCTTCGGCTCGGAAATTACCTTCGGATCTGACTTGCAAATTCTTGAAGTGGTACAAAATATTTTCTTAAGGAAGGTGCTAATAGTGCCACAGTGTGTCCCAGCTGCAGTGGCTAGGGCTGAGACAGGCATGTTAGCTATTGGTTGTCTAAGTAGTCAAGCGGCGCTCAGATATTGGCTCAAATTAAGTAATCAGGGTGAGTCCTCTTTGCCTGCCCTTTATTTGAGAGGGGAATCAGAATACGATGGGGTATCAGCTTATCCGTAGCTTTCCCAGACAGTATTCTACCTGGAGCATGTGGGCTTATCATTTTCCTGCCTTTTAGGGAAGGATGGAACTGCGCAAAAAAATGTGTTAAAGCTAAAGTTAAGCGGTATTTCCAGACAAGACGACTTGGCCGTACTGGCTTCCTGAAGGGTTGGCCCTTGGTTAGGTTCTTTTAAAGAGCTTCATAAGTTTGAGATGTATCTTGATGACCTTAAAGATTCTAAGTTGTGCAGAACCGTTATACAATTGCGGCTACAGCTGTTTTCTTTAGCCATCACGTAGGAACGTTATAACAAAATACCTTATAGAGAACGGTTTTGTCCCTGCATGAATCATGAGGTAGAAGACTTACCACATTTCCTTTTTAAATGTCCCCAATTTGAGAGCTTGAGACAGTCCTGGCTTGACCCATTATGGGAGGGGAGGGAGTATCTACCGATAGGTTGTAAAATAGACATGCTTATGTCAACGAATGATGTGAATGTTATGAAGGCAGTTGCCTCATTCTCCTGTTTAGTGGACGGACAGCGGGATAAAATGTAGATATAATTTAGAGCTGGGTAATGTTAAGCATGGCTTGAAGTTTTGTATTCTTTTAATTCTGCTTTGCCTGGAGCAAGGTAACAAATGTTGATCAAATGTTGGAATGTTTTAAATTTGCTTATTTGGCTATGGCACAAGCTAGTGCCACTTAATAAACTATCTATCATCACACTGTGGAAAACTCAAGCAATAAAGGTCACACTGTTATGAATGGTTATTCTGTCTGTGTGTGGATCCAGGATCCTGTAGCCTTTGGAATGCTCACTGTATCCTATGAGGATGCCTGCTCTGTTTTGCAGCTTGGTACGTTTCTCCTCTGGGATATATACGTAAGTCTTACTTCCAAATACTCTGATGTGGTCCACACTAGGTTTTTGACCATGTCACAGTTCATATGGAGTTTTCCTCACTGTTCTAGAATACAGCCAATTTTGTAGCTAGGTAGCAGCAACTGCTGCTTCGCCCCAGTATCTGTCTGCTAGTCCAGAGTCTAACTATTTTCGTTAGCGTTCTGTTTTTCCTTTCAGCTGTTCCGTTCTGCTCGGGTGTATATGGCACTGTCTTTTGGTGCTCATTTCCATGGAGTCTCAGGAAGTCCTCTACTTCCTTTCCTGTGAACTCACCTCCATTGTCAGTCCTCAGTATCTTTGGTTTGTGCTGGAACTTGTTGCTCATCATGATCACATAGTCCTGAAATTTGTCGAATACTTCATTTTTACTCTTCATGATGCATGTGATCATGTACCTTGAGCAGTCATCAACGAAGCTTACCCGATACCAGTTGCCTCCTGGCGTGGGAACCTTCATTAGGTCCCAAAAAAGGGGTGGAAAAAACAGCACAAAGTTAGCAACCACCACCAAAAAATGCTGTATAAAGATATTTATGTAGTAAACCAAATGTGTACAAAAATGTATATAAAAACTACAAAAGTCATTAAAAACTGTTTTTAATTACTTCTGTATCTTTTATATACATTTTTGTACACATTTGGTTTACTACATAAATCTCTTTATACAGCATTTTTGGTGGTGTTTGCTAACCTTCATTAGGCCCCAGACATCGCTGTGTACAAGATCAAGCAGTTTCGTGGCTCTAGTCTGACTCTTCTTAGGAAGCGTAGCCCTTGTGGCTTTGATGCAACAGTCGCATTTCATGATCACAGGACATGCTGATACCTTAAGGTCTTTGGTCAACTGCTGTCTGTGCATATCCTCGATGCTGTCTGGGTGTCTATGTCCCACGCATCTATGCTGCAGGTGGATGCAGTCATCGTGTCATTTGTGTGCAGTGAGCTTTGCCTGTTCTTTCGCTGTGCTCAGACGGTAGTGCTCATCTGCAGTGGCTCTGGCCAGCACTTTTGTCCCACTTTGAATTGTGCATTCATCTCCCTGGAAACGGATGGTGAGCCCCCTCGCTGTCAGGCGCCTTGTGGACAGGAGTCCCCCTTCTAAGTTGGGCACAGAGCACATCTTTCATGGGTTTGGTCAGTGTGCCTCCCTGTGACTGGTTGCAGTACAGGAATCCTTGTCCAATTCCTTCTGCATTGATGCTTCTCCCATCTGCAAGGTAGATCCAGCCCTGTGAAGAATCTTTTATCACTAGTCATGTGGCTCTTTGCCCCGGAGTCTACACACCAATTTTGGAGGAGCTGTCTTCCATTGCTCTGATGCACCCACTCCATTGTAGAGCGACTGTGTTGCTGTTCGTGACTTTAGCCCTCTGCTTAGGTGTTCGTGGAGACACTTTCTGCTGTTCTGCTTTCCATATATAGCAGTCTTTTTTAAGTGTCCCTCCTTTTTGCATCTGAAGCATACTCTGGTTTCCCTCTTAGGAGCTTTGTCTGAGGTTTTCAGTGCAGTCTCATTACCCTGCTTTAGATCATTCTGCAGGTTCTCCTTTCTGCGCTGGAATTCATCTGCAAGTCTCCTTTAACAAATTCCAGCTTCAGTTCAGCCTCCGGCCTTGTCTCCAGGGCACTGATGAGGGCACAGTAAGATTCAGGCAGACTGCAGAGGAGTAGGACTACCACATGGCTGTCCTTTATATCTTCTCCAATGCTGTGCAGCTGTGCCACTACTTCCAACATGGGATTTATATGCTCCTACATTTCACTTTCTTTGCCAAGCCTCATTTTGTATAGTTTCCTCAGCAGAAACAGTTTGCTATTCAGGCTAGTTCTCTCATGCAACTTTTGCGATGCAATCCACATGCCTCTTGCTGTGGCCTCACTTCTTATATGGATTAGCTTGTCATCTTCAACCAATAAACTTATTGTAGCCTTTGCTAACCTGTCCTTTTTATCCCATTCCTAGTGATTTGCTGCTGGTCTGTTCATGGTAATCACCTCCCATAGATCATCTTTAGACAGCAGCATTTCCACTTTAAACTTCCACAATTGGCAGTTTACATTGTTCAGCTTTCCTACTGAAAGTCTGAGCTCTGAGCTGCTTGCCATACTTGCTTCCCTCCCTTTCCCTTTCTGTGATTTCGGCCTTCTTACTCAGTCAGTAGGCCTGTCTGGGAGTTTTCTTTCACAGTCTGCACTCCTTCTCGGCTGTTTCTAGTCTTCAAAATTGCCTTGAAGATGTCCTCGGCCCATAACCTATTGTAGAGTTAGCTTTCAGTTGAATAACACACAGCAGAAGTTTCTTCAAAACAGAACTTTACTAAGAGCTCAGAAGACATGCTTCCATACTGTAAAGACTGCATGGGACAAGATGGAGGACAGAGAGGAGATTAGGGGAAAAAACTGTTTCATCCCCTGACCCCCCCCCCCTACTGGACAAGCCCCATATTAAGCTTGCAGGGCTTACAATGGGCTTTTACTTGTGACTGTTGCACAATCTAACAACAAGAAGGTCCCAGTTTTCTTGTCCTCTGACTTTTCATGCCATATGACATGGGTGCACCTAGAACTTTTGTCTGACCTCCAAGAGTCCCATCTCCCTGAACTGCCTTAAGCGTTTCTTAGCATAAACACTAGGGGTGTGCACCAGGCCCCCATGTAGTTTTTGTTATTCAAGAATGTCGTTATTGTTATTGACAATTGTGTCACTATTGGTGTTTCAAACAAAGATTTTATTTTTGGTATCGGTATCGATTCCTGTGCGCAACTAATATCTATCTAAATCTAAGGGAGACGGGAAGGGAAAAGGAAAACTATTATCTAATCAATTATCTACATAACTATTCTAATCTAATCTATATGTCTAATATATATCTATATCTAATATATACTACGTATCTATATATAATGTACAGGGGGAGAAGGGCAGGGGAAGGGAGAAGGTAAAATGTAGGGTCTGAGGAAGGAAAGGTATTGGTAATACAAATGAGGACTAGGGAGGATTTTTTGTGTGCAAGCACCACAGTTCTGGAAACGCAACCTGACAAGCAGAGCTCTCACAGAATGGAGAGCAAAAGGCTGGCCCTTCCATTATAAAGGGTTGCAGTGCCCTCGCCCAGAGCCCCCCTGTTTGGCTGTGGGAGGCAGCAGGCACTGAACAATCACAGATTGCCATAAGACTTCTGGGGCCGGCATCCATTGCTCATTGGCCAGCAATACATCCATCAGACACAGACACAGTTCAAGAGTTCAACCCTGTTTAGGGCTCCAAGATGTCTGCTCCCTCCTCCCCACTCCACATTTTCCCTCCAAAACCCAACTGCCACATAACTAATAATGACGATAATGACATTGTTTTTGTTATTGTTATGCTCAGTTGTCATTTTCATTATTGCAATAATGAAAATTGACAATTTTTGTTATCGTTATTGTAATAACGAAAATGACATGCACACCCCTATATCACAATGTTATGGGGAACTGTCCATCTGTCTGAAAAACTCAAGAACAGTCTGTCCTTGCCCCATGTCAGTCACAATCATTCTAGATATAAATGAAGTCTTGGGATTGCTACTGAGACACTGCAGACTGAAGCGCATATAACATTATCATGCGTCAGTGAAACTACCTTTTCTGTTTACATCCTCCATTTTTGACTTCAGCCTGTTAAGATGGTTTGCACCTTCTGAGTTCTTTGGATTCCTTAGTATTGCTGGTTTCTCGGTTAACCAGTGCATAAGATTACCCAGATCTTCCATTTTTGGCTGCCATAAAATTAGTCATTAGCAATGGACTGACCCTGGTAAAGCATACATTTATGACTTATAATGAAATTGCATTGTATGAGTTGCAGTAATTAATCCTATAACATGAGTCATCATAGCATGAATTCAGTTATAACATGGTGCAAAGCATGGCTCCCAAAGTGTTACATCAAAAACTGATGTATGTGTAGAAACCACTCTCGTCACAGCACAGATTTGGTTATAATAGTGTAGGGACTAAAGCTGCTAATACTTAGCAGCTGCATTACTTTATGAGAGAGTTTGAATTTAGTTTCTTTTTCAAGTATATTGCTTATTTTGAGAAAGAAGAGCAGCCCTTCATCCTTCTGTTATAAAGACATTTATTTCACACTTTCTGTAGACAAAAAACAAAAACAAATTAAAACTGACTACAGTAACCTAGCATAAAAGCAGCAATTAAAGGAAAGATTCCCAAAGACATAAAGGGGAGACAGGCACAAAAATCCCAATTAAAGTGAGTGGAGACTGGGTGCCTTATTGCCCTTTAGAGCTTCAGAGAAACACCACCATACACTAGTGTGGTACTGTTAGCAAAATTTCCTTAAGTTCATCGAGAATGCTGCCTGCTCCCTAACTTCTCCGAGTGTTGCTCATTATGGTCATTATTTATTGTACATATAGACTTTTCAGTCCTTATGTAGTTCAACCTCACCCCACCACTGTGACATAAGTCATTACTGACGTTTTACAGATAGCAAGAACGGCGGGAAAATAGTAACTTATCCAAGTTCACCCATCGCTAAGAGCAGGGCCCCAAGCCAAATCTGCGATTTGTAGATTTCCCGCAGAATACCGCCCCACCCCCAAATGGAACCTCCTGCCCTGATTCTTCCAGCGCAGAATTTCCAGTCTGAGCTGGGGAGAGGCAGGGCAAGAGATTCCACAGGGGGAGGTGGATGAAGAAAGCCTCTGGGCTTCACTTCCTCTCCCCCTCAGGCTGCGTCGGGTGGGAGGGGCTGCCAGGTTCACCTACACACACACCCCATCACAGCCTGGTAAAGAGAACAGACCTGCAGCAGCGGTGGCTCCATTCAGTGTGCTCCCCACGCAGCTCCTCCTAGACAGTTCCTGGTCCCTCCCAATGGGGCCAACCAGAGCGACGTAGCCAGAGGTCATCATCTGGCTGCATCACTCTAGGAGGCCCAGTTGGGAGGGGCTAGGAAGTGCCTAGGAGGAACCACACGGGGAGCACACTGAATGGAGCTGCTGCCACCACCATCACTACACGTCTGTTTTATTTACCTGGCTATGAAGAGTGGGGGTGGAGGCGAGCCCTGGTGCCTCCCCGCCCCCATATAATCGGGGGTGGGGGAAACCTGGGAGGGGAGGAGCAGCCAACCCTGAGCTCATCTGGGAGTCCAGGGAGCGCGGCGCAGAATCAGCCCCAAACCTCCCAGACTCCCGCAGATTTTTTTTTTAAATTTCACAGGAGAATCAGGGCCCTGGCTAAGTGAGATTTAAACCCTTATCTCCCACGTACAAGTCCAACATCTTATTCTCTAGGCTACACTGGCTGTCTGATCAGAATACAGGTATGAGGAAATAGACACACCTCATTAAATGAAGATGATGCCATTTCTTTATCTAGCACCAGCACAATAGGTATCCAAGTTTCCTTAAAGTTGCTGAAACTATCTTTGATGTTCAATTTTAAAAGAATAGTCAGGAAAATCATAATCTTAGTAGAGATTTCGGATTCAGCATAGACACACCTCGTAGCAAATGTGCCATCATTCACGCTTTTATAACGTACGCACACAGCTAATGATTTTGGTTAGTTATTGTTTGTGTACTACAATTACTGAAATGTACTGTAACAGGACAATGTGTATAACAAACTAAGCTGTGTCAAATATGAAAACATCAATAAAAATACATTTAAAACAAAAAATATGAAGATGCTGCCTAGTTGTCCTGCTGCTCATTACAGAGCAAATAGAATCCATTAGATAGTTTTCTGCTGGTATCTCAGTTTTCAGTAAAAGCATTTTCTATTTGCTCCACATCTTCATGAAAATAAACATATGTAGCCACCACGACAGTCCTAGAAACACAAGCTGTTTGGCAGATGATCAGATCACACAATCTACACACATAATCTAGCCTACTAGCTTACTCTGACAGTGGCCAACACAGTGCACTCCAGAGAAAAATGGGGGCAGGTTTTCCCAAAGAAACTCTCCAAAAGCACTTCTGCCTCTAGCAGGCAAGGTGCCACAGTTCAATTATGATTAAAAATGGGAGGAAAATGGTTTAAGATGTACAGTAATCAAAAGAAGAACTTTTGATGTGATGCAAGTAGAACTTACATTGATGTGAACCATCCCGAGTTGCTGTAGGCAAGAGAGTGTGGGATAGAAATCGAAGGAAATAAATAAATAATAATAAAAACTTTGCCTAATCCAATGGTTGCCTTTGGGGGTTTCATATCTGTGTTTTTCAGAGATTTAACCTCAGAAAAACAAAAGAGGAGCATGTTATACTCGTGAGAGACTGGCTACCAGGAAGTCTGGAAATGATTACCAATACAATGAAGAGGAAAGGTTTTGTGGCAGAATTGTCTGGAGACTTCAGCTTACCTCTTGTTCCGATTCCAGCAGTTCTGTTTTGACTCTGACGGCAGGCATCCCATCAAGCATTAACATTCTGTTTTCAAAGGTGCTGATATCCTTTAAAAAAAACCAAAAAACAAAGAACAGTGTAAGCTTTTGTGGCGGGGGGGGGGGGGGGGGGTGGGGGTGGGGAAGGGGGGGGGGGGGGGGGGGGGGGGGGGGGGGGGGGGGGATGCTTAGCAGATCCCATCTAGGACACAAACACCCAAGTATTACCAAATGTAGGGGGGTGGGTTTCTTCCCGAGCAATTTTCAGCACCAAAGGGTGCAGCCACACAAGCGCAGCCATACTGCGGGGCCAGCGTGGGCAGCAGTGCAGACAGTCACTCCCCTCATGGCGAAGGCAGGCAGGTGGGCCAGTGTAGGACCTCCCGCCACAGCGCGGAGCAGGCTGGGCCGATGTGCCGACTGCACAAGAGAGCACCTGGCTCTGCCCCAGTTCCGTCCCCAGCTGTGACATGAGACTGGAGCTAGCGGCTGCCACTCAAAGCCCTGCAGTGGTTCTTGCTGTGTGGTGGGGCAGTGGCAACTAGGCAGACAAGCTACCGTGCCTTGAGCAGCCTTATCCCATTTTGGGTAAGGCTGCGATTTATTTAAAAACATTACCCCGCCCCTCCTGCCAAACGCAGCCCGGGGCAGCTTACAAGATAAAAACATATATTTAAAAATTGATCACAAAACCCTGCAAAAAGGAGAGCAAAACAGGGATAAAAAGGGAACATAACCTCCCCACAATTGGGGAAGGTATCAAAAAACCCATAAAATACACACAAATAAAAACCCCAAACTTAACCCCCTCAATACAAAAATAATAAACCCACCCTCATCCATCCCCCTCGCCAAAAGCCTGGCGGAATAGTCAATTCTTACATTGAGGTCAAAAGGAGGGAAGATCCAGAGCCACCCAGGCCTCCGCTCAGAGGGAATTCCACAGCTACAGAACAGCCACCAAGAACACCCTCTCCATAGTAGCCCCCCCCCCCCCCCCGGGATACCCAGGGAATCTTGAGAAGGGTGCTCACGGATGACCGCAGGGGCCAATCAGAAACACAGAGAATGAGGCGGTCCTGTAGATAAGTGGGGCCCAAGCCAAGCAGGGCTTTATAGGTAAGAACCAGCACCTTGAATAAGACTCGGAAGACTATAGGCAGCCAATGCAGAGAACGGACCACCAGTGTAATGTGCTCCCGACGGCCCGGCCCCATAAGGAGGCGGCCCACCACATTCTGCACCAGCTGCAGTCTCCAAACAGTCACCATGGGCAGCAGCACGTAGGGTGCGTTACAATAGTCCAATCTTGATCAACATGGACTATGCGTTGTGTGGTAAGGCTACCCGGGGGAGGGTGCTGGGGGGGGGGGAAGGGGGAGCTGTCCAAGGCGTAATAGCTGTTTCATGTGGCTTCACACGAAGAGCAGAAAAGCTGCCATTGGGATGAGAAGACAGTGTCCAGGGAAAGCGAACAATTCAGTTTACATGCAAGGACTATAATAGGCTAAGAACATAATACCTTACTCCTTTCGCCTGGAGGTCTCGAATGCTTTCACAAGGATACACTGTGTCTAAGTCCCAACCCCACAGAAGAGGGTACAAATTAGCTAGTGCTCTCAGACTTTGTTCCTTGGTAATCCAGGGAAACAGGCTGATGCACCTACTGCCATTTGGAATGGTGCAGTATGCTAGTTTCTCCATCAGCATAAAAACTGTGATTATGACCCTTCTTTTGAGGGGGGATGGAGTGGGTGGAGACCACTAAAATTAACATCGCAGAGACATATACCATCTGTCCCATAATACCCTTCTCTATGGAGTGATGACACTGCTAAAATGATTTCATCGACTGGGAAACTAAGGTCCACAGGATTAAGGAGAATTGCTCAAGGTCACAGAACAATCGTTTGGCATGACAGGACATGGAGTACTACCATGATGAATTTAAAGCGGTTCCCACAAGCACTAGAGCAAGGGTGGGGAACCTCTTCCTTCCCACAGGACACTGAAAATTAGTTCAAGCTCTGTAATCTTCATAGGAGTTGGGGTGCTTAAGGGAGTGTGCTCAGGATGGAGGAAGAAAGGAGATGGGTCCATCCCCTATCCTTGAGTGCATGCCCTCATCTCTACTCCCCTTCTTCAACAGCACTTGCTCAGAGCTTGAGGACAGGAGCAGGATCCACAGGCCAGAGACCGGAACTGGAAAAGGCCCAAATAAAAAGCAATTGGGAGCCAGATATTCGCCAACTCCTGCACTAAATTAAAAACCATATAATATAGTGTAATTGAAGGCCCTGTTTACACTAGCAGTCAGAGTTGGCATAGTATTCCCTGGGAGCAGTTTTCCCCTCCCCCACTAAATAGTCCTAGTTTGACACAAATACATTCTATCATCAAAATGGTTTCAATAATGCAAAGCAGATTACAATGGTCTACAGAGTTTTTTGCTAACATTTTCAAATTGTGATTATCTAAGGTAAAAGATTCAGGTATCTGGCATTTATGGTTGTACAAACAAAAAGGTAAATTCAATGGATAATACCAATATATGTATGCCCTAAAACAGTACCTTTCTGGCCAGTACTTCAATAGGCTTTGCTATCTTGTACCACCTTCTCAGCTTTGTACGGTGTGTATTGGGTTCAGCAGACAAAAGGGGTCATTAACACCTCATTAATCCAGCTAGAGAAAGATCTGGATGACATCCTGCCCTGGCTACTGTTATAGTTATTCATTGCGAGGGGGCACAGGTGGGGTATCTTCTCTCACTTTAAGAAGCACCTCTACCAAAGAACAAAGAAAAAGGTAATACCCACGCAGGTGGGAGCTGCCTGCCTGGGATCAAGAATGAAAACTAAAGAAGATAGGAGCCCTTCTTGAGAGAAGCACACAACAGGTCATAATGGAGTGGTCCATTCTGTATTTACTCCCAGCTCCTGACAAATCAAAGGTTACATTTCCCCAACCCACTTCAGTAATAGCCACTTATGGACCCGTCTTCTAGGAACTTTTCCCGTCTTTTTTAAACGCAGTTACGTCATCTTCTGGTAACGAGTTCCACAAGTTAACTGTACACCAAGTGAAACTACCAAGTACTTCCTTTTACTACTTTTAAATCTGTTACCAGTTCATTTCATAGAATGTCCCCTAGTTCTGGTATTATTGAGACGGTAAACAATAGCTCCCTATTAACTTGTTCCATATTACCCCTGATTTTGTAAATTTGTATCACAGCCACTCCCACCTTACACCTTTTCACTAAACTGAAGACCTCTAACCTATCTTCGTATGGAAAAGCAAAAACTGACACAAAGAACTCATTTAGCTTTTCTACAATGACCTTGCCTTCCTTGACTACCCCTTGATAGTCTAATCCTCCTGTGCTTGCTAAAAACAGACATGCAAATTTAACTGCTAACAAAATTTCCAGATTCACAAGCTTAATTTCTGTCCAAGGTAGCCAAGTCAGTAACAGCGCAAAGCTTAAGGTTCAGGTTGAAACTCTTTTTTGCTTATTTCCGTTCATTAAAGTTGATTAGACCATAGTTCGTTGTATTGGTATACTGCTAGCAGAGTTGGCAATTTCCCAAGAAAAAACTAGAATTTGGACCAGGCACTGGTAAAACTAAATACCAGTTTTTAGCAGGGAAAAATAAATGTTGGTAATATTAGTTAAATATTACCAACATTTATTTTTCCCTGCTAAAAACTGGTATTTACCAGTGCCTGGTCCAAATTCTAGTTTTTTCTTGGGAAATTGCCAACTCTGCTAGCAGTATACCAGTACAACGATCTATGGAGGATTTCTTTATTGTGAAAGAATATGTTCACTTCCCTGTCTCAACTTAGGATTCCTCTGTGTTTTAGGAGTTATATCTGCACAGCAGTTGCTAACCCCCAGTTGTTATACTCCTCTGGAAGAAAATAAGTCCATGAAATGACAGCATCTTAAAAACATAATTGGTTACCTTAGTCAATTTTTGAAAATAAGATTTTGAAGTATGACATCCACACAGCAATTCCTCTGAGCAGTTTTCATGAATGGACAATTACACTGTTCCACTATAAAGAGTGTTTCGCGCTCTAGTTTTTGTGTGAAAACCTGTATATCGAAGGCCTCCATTCTGCAAGGCGTTCCCCTAGGGTGACCATTGGTCCTGTGTGATACAAGACAGTCCTGTTTTCTGAAGGGTTTGTCCATTGTCCTTTATTTATGCTTTTTTGTCCTGTAATTTTCCACACGCTGCCGGTACTGTCATTTTCTCTCATACACATCCCGGAAGTCATGATTTCATGACGTGTGGGTGGGAACAGCAGCGCTGGCAGCATGTGGATTCGGAGTTCGGAGGTGAGCCAGCAGTCACAAGCAGGAGGAGGTGGGGTGCTATAGTTACCATAGCATCTGGATTTTCCAGGACATGACCACTTTTTTGATCTGCCCAACCCCATCCAAGTGGATTTTTTAAAATATGCACCCATGACCAGGATTTTGCCAATACTGCTACATCCCCTTCCTCACCCAGCGCTTGTTGCTCATCCCTGGCTAAGGAGAAGGAGCCCTGAGTCAGGTGGAATCTTTCTCCCACATACCTGGATTTACAGGTGTTGGCTGTGGCCAGAGGCGCCTTCCACCAATTACATCTGGTGAAGAGGCTCCGCCCATATGGCTTCCCTTGGTGATGGTTCAAAGCTGCAGCTAGTGCAGAATGCAGCGGCCTGCCTACTTATGGGAACGGGCCACAGGGAGCATAAAAAACCCATACTCCAAGCATTGCACTGGCTGCCTACTGTCTTCTGGGCCCGATTCAAGATGCTAGTTTTGATTTATAAAGTCCTAAACGGACTGGGCCCTGCTTATCTGAAGAACCATCTCACTCCCTGAAACTCTGAGCATCCCCTGCAGTTGTCCGGGAGTGCCCTCCTGAAGGTTCTGCATTATAGGCGGGTTTGTACAGACAGGAGGGTGTTCTTGGCAGCCGCTACATCGCTGTGGATCGTCCTCCTGGCAGAGATTCGTCTCAGCCCAAATCTTGTCGCCTTCCATCGGCAATGCAAAACCTGGCTTTTCCGTCAGGCATTTGGCGATGGGGGGAGGGGCGATGGGTTGGGGTGGGTATGTTTTTGCACAGAACTGGTTTTATATCTTGTTTTATGATGCATATTTATATTATTCTATTTATTACTGTATTTTAATGTTTTATTGTTTGATATGATGGAAGCCGCCCCAAATTGCTGTTGGGCAAGAGCGGCGGGGTAAATATAATAAATAAAATATTCTGTACATTCTCCCCCTATGTCCTGTATTCTTTGGGGGGGAGTGTCAGTGACTACTCTATCTTCCTCACAGGCAAGCAACGGCACTGTACTGTTGTTCCTCTTTCTTAAAATGGACACCACATGAACATGGGAACTTGTTCACACAAGCAGTTACTCCAAGCTAACAAACACCAAACTCACTTTACCCGTACTTTTGTAAGGGACTCATGGGTTACAGTGGGGGGGATGGGAGCCATGACATTATCTCAGAGCGGAGCAGGGATGGGTAGCCTCTCCTTGCTACCCAAGATGGCATCCGTATGTTGGTGCTGGAGAGCAGGTTGTGGGGTGAGAGGGCAGGGAGCCTTTGTTACAGTAAGCGTACACGGAACGCTGAGCGCAAGGTGATGGGATGAATGAATGGGTGATTGGGGCAGGCTGGGGCTGCTTGTCAGAATAAGGAAAACATCTTCTGGTTCAGAGCCTCCACCCCATCGTTCCCTGGTGCTCATCTCGGTCTGTGTGCGCACGCACCTGCATGCTACTGCCACCACTGCTGGTGGATTTGTTTGCTAGGCTACTGAGTCTCCGGGCTGCTCTTGCGGTATATTCATATCATGTGGCAAACTTAAAAACATGGAACAATGACAAATCTTGAATATGTGCCATTTAAAAAATAAAACCCCAAAGTCTTGATATTTATCGCAGGTTGGGTACAGCTTATACTGCCACAAAATGCCCTAAGGAATGTGTTCCAGACTTAGAATTCTTCCCAGATTAGGGCAGTGTATTATTTGCTTATCAGGACAGGATCTCATGTCCTAGGGCATCACTTAGCTTCAGTGGTTTTGATGCTTGTTTAGGGTGGAACAGCACAAGCAGCCAGCCTGGCATTCTGAGCTATTCACTCTGCTAGCAAGCAACGTCCCTTCCCTTCAGTTATTTATAAGAAGCAAAGTTGAGTTTTACAGAAAGATCAGTTTATTGCTTGTGAGCCGCCCTGAGCCTTGTGGGAAGGGCAGCACAGAAATTCAAAAAATAAATAAATATAAATGCTATAATAAAGCAACCTGTAAGTTGTTTAGTTTGTTGACAAAGAAGGATGAGACAATATTGCTCCATATCCCATAATGAAAAAGGAAAAGAGACTGCCTCATGCAGGAGGCAGAGTAGAAAAGAGAGGAGGTGCAGGGTGAAGGGTGTGGAGGAAGACAAAGAGTTGCTCCGGAACAGCAGGTTTAATGAACTTGTAGAATCTGATTAGAAGCTAATGTCCCTTTTAGTGCTTTGTACCAATTTACAGCTGATATACTTTAAACATTTTTCCCACTGGCTGTGATAAACTCATTAGGTTAAAAAATGCAAGCTAACCAGAGCCTTTGAAGTTTAAAACGGATAAATCATGGAAAGCCAACTAGTTCATGTACCATTTAACACATTTACATTTTACTAAATTCTCATGGCTTTCTTGCCTCCCTTTGTCATCTAAAATCAAGGACATTTTTCAGAAGCAGGTTCTCTGTTTCAGTACTTATATAAAGAATGGATCCAGTAGGAAAGGGAAGTTTGTGGATCAGGAATAGCTTGCAAAGGGGAAAAATCATAGCAAAAGGGTCCCCTATTCCCCACCCCCTGCAAATTTTTTCTTCCCACCTATACCAAATTGGGCAAGGTAGGCCTTAGAGGTGTGCACCAGGGGCCCACATCGTTTTTGTTTTTTTCATTTTCGGTATTTAAATCTGTCGTTCTCGTTTTCATAAATCTCAAATTGTTTTCGTTTTTGCTTTCGGTTTTCCATTGGTTTCAATGGAAAACACATTTTTGGCTGTAACGTTTTTGTTTTTCACTATATGTGGCTGAAACATGGAGTGCTTATACCTCCAATGGAAGACAACATGTGTACCAAATTCCAAAAAGTTTGGATAAAGGAATCCAATTTTATAAACAGTTGAATTCATTAATTTTGAAAAAACGTTCATATACATTCTTAGGTGCAATGTCTTAGCCTCACATTTAATGTAGCTGAAACCTGGCAAGTTTATACCCCTTCCCATATTTACTATCACTGCCAACTTTCCGAAGGATTGGAAGGTCCTGGTGGTATAAGCAATTCATGTATAAATGTATGTCTGACTAACATCTTTTTAGTCCAACCAGTGTACATGAAATTTGGCATGGATCTATATCACACTTTCACGCTCATCTCTGCCAAATATCAGAAAGATGATTCCAGTTTTATATGCCTGCACAGCATATGCAGAGAAGTAGCCTAGACCAGGGATTCTCTTATGTGTCACTCGGATATAAGACCGGTTTGTGATGCCAACTGGACAGCAGAAATGTCAACCAAATATCCTCATTCTGTGCTGTGACCATCCCAATATCTCTCCCACACCTGTTACTGTGAAGTCAGAAGCATCTGTTTAGGAAAGCGCCAATAGAGATTCTCTTATGTCCTCTGTCACAGTGCTGCAGGATGTGCTTGTAATGATAATTGGCCAGCCTGGATGTGTAAACTATGGGTGAAAACAGACATGACGATAACCACCCTTTAATCACCCTTGGTGGTTATTTATGCATGTTGCAGGGCTGTATTGGTGCCCTATGCAACCCTGAAACATGCATTAATGACCACCAAGGGTGGCTAAAGGGTGGTTAGCGTCATGTCTGTTTTCACCCTACGTCTCCTGATTGCTGGGATGCTATCCCCAAAGTCCCAGTTATGTCCCTTCTATGCCCGCCTGAAGGCTGCCCCCTATGCCCGCCTTAAAGCCACTACCAATTGGTCCTGTAAAGCTAGAAGCATGCAGTAATTGGCCAGTGAACGTGTCTGTCAGTCTTTTGGGTTGCTCCACATCCTCCCTCCTACAAACTCTCTCCCCCTGCCATGCCAGGTGCCTGCCTCTGACAGGCAATGCATATGCTGCTATTTATCTGAATAATGGTTTTCAAGGGAACTTCAATTGCTTATAAAATTGGGACCCGTTATCATATTGTCCTGTAGTTTGGCAGAGATGACAGGGAAGGTATGTGATCGGTCCTGCCAAATATCTTGTAAACAGGATGAAATATACAAATGGTACAGCTGGAAAAGCATTTTCACATTAATGTCCTGTACCATCAGGACCCGTCATCCAATCTTTCAGAGAATTGACAGGTGTGTTAAGCTTGTGGAGGGACAGGATATGTACAGGTTTCATGCAAATTGATGGAAGATAAAGAAGGTGTAGCCATGAATGTGTATGGAGCTTTTCTAAAAATCACAACATTCAATCGCTTTTAAAATCTGTTCCCTTTCAATACTTGGTACACATAATGCCCTTTATTGTGGGTACAAGCATCCCATGTTTCATCACAATTGAACAACAAACAAAAACGTTATAGCCGTAAATACGTCTCAGTGTTTTCCCTTTATTTCAAAAACAAAATGTAATTTTCGTTTCTATTTTCATTATTTGTAGTTTTCTTTATTGCAATAATGATAACGGCATGCACATCCCTAGTAGACCTCTTATTACAACCTGGAAAGTAAACTGCTCAAACAAATCAAGTCTAGGGGTGAAAACAGATAACCACCCTTTAACCACCCTTGGTGGTCATTTATGTATGTTTCAGGGCTGCATAGGGCACCAATACAGCCCTGCAACATGCATAAAGAACCACCAAGGGTGGTTAGCGTCATGTCTGTTTTCACCCTAGGTTATGTGTTTTTTCATCCAGTGTCCATGCATACATTTGAATCTTGCTGTTCTTTCAAATCTGTTCTTTCCTGCTGTAACCCACCCTGTATTTGCTCCACAGTGCATCAAAAGCACTTCAAGAAACAGAAGTAGCAGGGTACAAACTGCATTTTGTTTGGGATTCCAAGGACAGCTAGGCCAGATGGAGTATTCATGCCTTCATGTAGCCAGGCTGTACTGCTCTCCCACCCAAGAACAGCAGCTTTAATTCACAAATCCCTACGGATGTTCTAGAGAAGACGCATTTACTGAGACTTTTAAAGGGGTGGTCTCTGTCAGCCCCTCTATAGGTCACATTCCTTTCCACTTTCTGAAGAGTGCCAATAGACTCAGAGCTCCCTCATGTAGCTTAGGTTGCAGCAGCGGTGGTCCGCTGGAGAAAATTGCAATTGGATTCCATTTACAGATTTCGGTTCTGTAATTTCCAGACTTAAATACGGATATATATTACATAATGAGGATACCGTAAAGAGAATGAGAAAAGATTCACAGAAAAAATAAAATTCTCTCACTTCGGGCAGACTGGACTGCTTGCCTCCCCGGGAGAAAAGAAGAAAAATTTACTAAGGTAAGTGAATTAAATTTTCCTCTCTCTCACCCCAGGGGAGGCTGGCAGTCCTAATTTGGGAAAATACCCAAGCAGTCGTTTCTTCTCCCAAATGGGTGGGAAAAGTGAATCTCAAAACCACGTCCTCATGGCACTTGGCAAAAGGAGATCAGGAAAGGACTCTGCAATACGCTCCTGTCAAAGGCTGCCCTGGCGGAGGCCCAAGTAGGAGGATTGTAATGGTGGGTGAAAGTATGCACTGAGAACCAGCATGCCGCCCTACGGACTTCCTCCAAAGAGGCCCCCTGGAAAAGGGGCCACGTTGGTGTAAGCACTACTTAAGGAATGGGTTGTGATGCCCTGGAGAACCTGTAGCCCCTTAGTCCTGTATGCTAAGGCAATGCAGCCTCTCAGTCATCTAGCCAGGTTGGCCAAAGAAACCTTCTTTCCCCTGGCACCCGGTCGGAATGCTATGAAGAGAGCTGAATCCACTCTAAAGTCCCTTGTCCTTTCTAGGTAGACTTTTAGGGCCCTTCGAACATCAAGCGGATGCCATAAGACCTCTCTGGGATGTTGCAGATTCCGACAAAATGAAGGCAGTTTGATTACTTGGTTCTGGTGAAAGGGGTATTCACCTTGGTAAGAAAGACCAGATGAAGTTGGAGGGAGACTTCATCACTGTCGAACTTACATAATTCGGGATCTGCGGACATAGCCCCTAGCTCAGAGACATGCCTCACAGAAGTGATGGTGATGAGAAAGGCCACCTTAAAGGACAAGATTCTTAGCAGTACTTTCATCAGGGGCTCGAACAGAGGATATTGTAAAGCGTCGAGGACAACATTCAGTTACACGTGGGGAAGCGATGTTTAACAGGAGCAATGGCAGGTGCAACTTTAAGAAAATATTTCACATGCTGGTGGTTTGAGAGGGGTTCTCCGCTCTGTGCTGTGGGAATAGATGAAAGGGCTGACACCGATCTGCAGAGGATGTTAACCCCTAGACTCTTTTCCAGGCCCTCCTGGAGGAAGGACAGGACTTCCAGAATGTCTGCTGCAATAGTCACCACATTATGCTCCTCAGTCCATCGTTGAAATGCCAACCAAGTTGAATTATAAATGCAATTGGTTGAAGGCCGTCGAGCTGCCAGGAGTGTGTAACACTCGGTCAGCGTAACCAAATTTCTTTAGTTGCTCCCAATCAACAATCAGGCTGTCAATTTTAGTTTTTCCAGGTCCCCTGATGTAGAAGGTCCTGAAGGTACAGAAGAGTAATTACATTCCTGGTTCTATCTGGAGATTCTTGATTGCTGTGAACCTGGGTCTCCTGGGCCACTCTGGGGCTATGAAGATTACTCACGCTTCCTGGACTCTGATGGCCCCGAGTACCTTTGGGAGAAGAGGGATTGGCGGGAGCGTGTAAAGGAGAACTCGAAGCCATGGAAGGTGTAGAGCATTGTACCAGCTGACCTAGGGATTGAGTGTCAAAGTGATTAAGTCAATGACTGGGACACCCCATTTTGTGGTGGTGTTGCAGAATACTTCCTGACTACGGGCCCACTCACCCGGGCTGACTAGACTGTCTGCTTAGCCAGTCCGCTTGAGTGTTGAGTATCCCCTTGACGTGGAGAGCCGACAAGGAGAGGAGATGATTCTTTGCCCACTTGAACAGACGTGCTGCTTCTCAGTTCAGAGCTACTGACTTCGTACCCCCTTACCTGTTGACACAGGCCACAGCAGTCTGTGTCACACATCATGTGCTTGCTTACACCAACAGCATGTTGGTGTAAGCAAGCACATGATGTCTCGGAAGTCACAGCTGAAAATGAAGGAAGCTGAGAAATCTTGACAGCAATTCACGATTCCCGTGAAATTATTGCAAGAATCAATTTGATTCTCGTTTCAGCACTACTCCAGCATACCCATAGATTCTACCTAAAGAGATAAATATGTATTTATCTCCGACCTCACTTCAACCCTCCCACTGCTACTATTCAGATGCTCTTTTTGGAGGAAAGGTTTACAAATTTATGAAACAACTTGTACTTCATAAACTCAAGGCTAGTTTTACAATGTGCTCTATGTGGGGCTGCCTGACCAGAAGCTGCAGCTGGTGCAGAACATGGCAGTCCAGCTCCTTTCGGGGGTGGGCCACTGTGAGCACATTACACCTGGCACCACTGCCAGATCCCACCATCATGTCACCACCACGGTCAATAATATAATCTAAAGCTGAAATCAAGGCTTGCACTGGCTACCAATAGTTTTCCAAGCATAATTCAAGGTGCTGGTTTTTACTTTTAAAGCCCTGAACGGCCTGGGCCCCACATATCAAAGACCATCTCTTCTACCATGCTCCACAACGATTCCTGCGGCCAGCCGGGAACACCCTCCTGTGGTTACCCCCTGCCAAGCTTGTTCATATAACAAAGGCACACAGAGAGATATTCTCAGTTGCTACCCCAGTGTTGTGGAACTGCCTTCCCTAGAGGTCCAGCAGAGCACAAGCAGATTCCAGATG
This sequence comes from Sphenodon punctatus, assembly GCA_003113815.1. NCBI lineage: Eukaryota > Metazoa > Chordata > Lepidosauria > Sphenodontia > Sphenodontidae > Sphenodon > Sphenodon punctatus. The sequence continues at coordinate 2,011,520 of QEPC01000531.1, forward strand.
CAATGTAAGACCATTCATTTTGGCAATGCATTTAGCGGGCAGAAATAGGAGTTGGGTTTTTTAAGGGATTTTATGTTGTAAGCCACCCTGAGCCTTCAGGAAAGGGGCGTGTGTAAGTTTAAACTAACAAACTTGTATACATCGGTTATAATAAGCGAAGGCACTATTGCTAAGGTGAAAACTCATGTGCATTTTATATGCCTTAGGTTTCCAAAACAGGGATCAGGACTCCAAGTGGGGCCACACCATCTGTGGACAAAGTCAAGAACCAAATGATGTTGTATGTCTGATACATAACCCGATATACTTATATGTTCTTGTAGCTGTCGGGGGTCATGAAATTATAGTTGTATCTCAAAATGGATCTCTCAGAAAACACTTGGGAACTACTGTTATATGCTGTCTTCCCCCAACGTTCATTGACCCTCATCAACCTCCTGACGATTTTGCCTTTCATACTAAATGCTTTCTATGCTTGGCATGAGGATGGCTTCTTTGACTCCGTCTGAACAAAAGTTATTAGCTATTTCTGATGATGGAGGAAAGTCCAATTTGTTTTCCAGTACAAATCAAGTAGTCTTGGAGCACTTTTTGTTTGTTTTAAATAAAAGAACTAAAAATTTGACTAAGAGGGAAACCAGTATCTTAGTGCACTTTTAGTGGGTTTTAATTTTGCAAAGTTATGTATCCTTGAAGATAAGGCGCACTTGTACTATGTATGTAAATCAGAGAAGGTTTGCAGCAATGCAGCATGTTTTGTGGTATATCAATTAGTAAAACGGGACCCTTTAGAACCTCATTCCTCTTCAATGCAATCTCCTTATTTGTGTGTGACAGCAAATGAGATGTGAAACCAGTCTTTTTGTAAAGTATTATTTAGACATTTAGAACACCATATGCATTTTTGATAGGCTAAAAACAAGAATGTGGCAAATGGAAGGGGTGTGAGAAGATGAAATAATCTGAAACAAGCTGGCCATGAGGAAGCAAATAGAGGTAGGTTTGAAATCATTTTGAATAGAAATTTTTAATATTGGAATTTCAATTTGCACATTTGACCAGCTCCACCAAATAGGCATCACTTTCTTCAAAAATAACTGAGTTGATTTGACAGAAGAACGAACTTCATATTAGTTTCAATGAAGAAGAAAAGGGAGGCAATGCTTCTTGAGGAATATTTACAGGCAAATTGAGGAATTACAGCAAAAGAAAGCATAGGCTGGATACCACATAGCAAATGCTTCTGAACAATAGAGTTGATAAAATTAGTTTTCTAAGATTAGAATGCTGTCCTGGGAGTTATTCAGAAATAGACCAAAGATTATTAATATAGTGCAAGAAGCCATTCTGTGCCAGCAAGAGAATGTACAAAATGACCTAACAGGTTTCCCATCTGTGATTTCTATTACTCTAATCGGACTGTATTTTATTTTCTACTTGAATATATTCTCCAGGCCAACCTCGATTTAAGTGTACTGCCAATAAAGCACATTTAGGACTCCACCCTCTTTCCTGTTCACACAGAAATGAATGAAAAACCCATATTTAACTTCAATGGGTGCAGGATTCTGTCCTTACCTAGGAACCTATTACACGTTTTTTCAATAATGTAGCTTTCCTTTAAAGTTTTTGGGAAAATATGTTCACCCAACATACTATCTGTATAACTGCTTCTATCAGTAAATTTGAGACCCTTATTTACCTTGCAACTGCAACCTTGGAATGATTATATAAAAGGACATACAGAAATATGGGTCGTAACCAAATAAGATACAACAAAAATTTAAGTTTGCTGAAGGAAAATTCAGTGTCACACTCATGAGTCAAGCACAACCTCTCTATGAGGTTAGCACTTAAGTCTGGTCTGACTACTCACACATATGCCCCAGATATAGCGGTGCATTCTGAACATCCACATTATGATTGCAGGCAGTTGCTTACTGACTCTGGTTATGCAACATGATGCCTCTTGCTAGGAAGGAAGATTTGGCATCCACTTAAGTCTAGAGGAGCACTTTGGCATACAACTTAGGTGTGCATAGCTCTGCTGTGCATCTGGCAAATAAGGATTGTACCCAGGAAGGGGAGCTGGCCACAAGGGACAAAAATATCAAGGATGTGGGGAATGTGATCTACAAGGAAAGATTTTAAAGAACAAAATGTGTAACCTGACTACTTCAGGGTATAGTCATCTACAAATATTTGACACCAACAGAAGGGGAGGGGGAAAGAAAAAGAATTAACAGGGGAAAAAAAGACAGAACCAAAAGCATAAGGAAAATGAATTGGAATAATGATCTAACAGTAACAGCTCTAGATCAGTGGATGGGAAACTTAGATACATCCTGTTCTACTCCTCCCCTCCCCCCCCCCTTCAAAGAAAAACACAGGGTGGAAACAGAAGTGACTGTGCTGCCACAGCAACCTGACCCACACCAGGATGGGAAACCACAGTGGACATGGACCAGGTCGGGCCACTCACCACACATTCCCACAGTCAGGTGGCTGGGGAGGGCAGGGAGATGCAGGAACATGTGGCCAGCCGGCCCCACCTCCATGGTGGTCAGCCACGGAAGACTCAATCCAGGTTGGGTCATGATGGGCCACACCACACATGATATGTAGCCCATTTCGCCCTGATCAGGCAGAGCCTAGTCTGGGCTGTGACCTAGACATTGTCAGAGCTTGGGTTTGTGCCTCAACATCTGGTGGGCCCTCAACAGATGTGCCGGTGGTTTGAAGGCCAAAGTGGGCCACTGTTTTGCCTGTTCTTACCAAAAGTGTTTAAAGTAGCAAGCACAAATCAGTACCCCAACTGCAGATAGTAAGACTCCACTTGGAGACTCAATCTACAGTTTGGGAACCTCTGCTCTAAGTCTGTGGCCCAGTCTTCCATTGAAAGCAAGAGAAAACTCTTCCCCGGAGATAAATTACAATTAGACAGGAAAGCAGTTAAGGTCATAATGAAAGAAACTTTCCAAAATAAGAGAGGATGGAGAATATAACTATCATTTTTTATTCTACTGTAACTCCTTATGCTCGTTTCCAATGGTGTATTTGAATGTAATATTTCCAGTATACACTGTAGTTTTAAAACAGCTTTGTAGCTGGCTGATAGCTTCTAATAGGCATAGTGAGATCCAGTGCATTTAAGCTCTATGTTACTTTAAGAACTGGGTAAACATACACGGTAAGGTAGGGGAAAAGAAAAAACAACAACAAAATCTTATTTCTTTGAATTCATTCCTATTTTCCCCAGTAGTCTTTTGTATACTGTCATGACTTGGTATTACTTGCAGTCAGTATTATTATTAATGACTCCTACTGCTTAGCTACAGATATAGAATGCATAGTTATAGGATAAAAAAGTCATTATGAACAAAGGCAAGAAAATTAAGACGGACACTTGCCAATTTTTAAGCCCAACAACAACATTCTTGCATTATTTACTGACTTGCTACATTCACCTACTTTGGGCCTGAAGTTTCTCTAAATGAAAGTAATCCATGCATGTGAGTGGAAACTCTCAGGATGTGCACTCCCACAATTTTATTGTAATTATTCTGAGGGAGAAGGGAAGAAAAGTGGTGCTCTTATTCTAGTGGAAATTTCATATCAGAAAAGAAAGCTGGGTAAATTAGTGCAGGCCATCTCTGTTACCTTGAACGAACTTCCCTTCCAGACCTGGAGATAGGAGGGACGAATCCCCAAACTACATATTGAATTCCTTGCCTGTTCTTTTTCTTTTCAGATTTGTGCAGATGATACCCAAACAATTCCCAAAGTAGAGCATTTAATAAAGCTGCAGGAAGGGACCACACATGCCATCAAACTGCAGTAGTGGCTATGGTATGGCAGGACGGTGCAACATCTCTCATGCAGGTAGTTTTTTTTTTTCATAGAAAATAAATAACTGTCGCAAACTCACTCAAAAATTATTCTCATACGAATCATTAGTAAATATCTTGCATTTCTAGAGGACAGTTCATCTCAAAGGAACAGATAAACATATGCAAGAATCACTTCTCTCACTATTTAAATGCAAACATATCTATGGTGAAACAGTAGATAACACCACGGACAGCAACAGCAATTTCAGCTATGGAATAAAAGGAAATGACCATGCAGAGGAAAAGGCATTGGAGATTTATGAAGGTATGACTAGTAGCGCTACAGAAATGATTAGTAGTAGTAGTAGTAGGTAGAAGCTAATTACCCACTTGAGAAATAGGCTCCAAAGCTAGGGTTAACAGCCGTACACATGGTCACAGAGGTCCTTCTCATACGAGATGCCCCCACCCATCTCCATGCAGTTTTGCTGCGTGGAGATGGGTGGAGGCGCCAGTGTGAAAGCTGTGGGGGATTGGTGGAGGTGCATACGTGCTCCCGTACTACACCCACCTCCACCCTTCTACACCCATCACTCACAATGGGCTCCAATGCCCGATGCTCCGTGGGTGGAAGTATATGTAGGTGGGCGTGCACCCATAGGAACGGGCACACATCCACCTCCACCGCATGCCAATCCCTCCACCCACCGCGGCAGTCTGTTTAAAAACAGCCATAGTCACGTCTATGGTTGTGCAAAGTATTTTAGAATAAAATGAAGCATATATATCCAACATTGCTGGCTTGGGATTTTATTCAGAAGATTAAGTCAGATCAAAGTTAGAAATTTTGGACCTTTTGTGGAGTCTGAAGTATGCAAATTGGGCTTTTCAAGGGAGACTTTGCTCTCTTTAGGTTATAAAGCTGCCGCGAGATTAACACCACTCAGAATTTCCGATCAAGAACTCCAGAATGAGAATTCTTTGATATTAGCCCAAAAGACCGCTCCAGGTTACTGCCATATTTGGACATTTAATTCTCCACCGTCCTACCTAGTTAACTGGTTATCTTGCCACCATAGAAGAGCCCTAACTTTGATGTGCTGCAACATCTTTCCCTCAGCTTTTTTGGATGGTCGATTCCAGAGAATCCCGAAGGCTGATCGTCTGTGTAAGCACTGCAATATGGCGGTACCAGAAACAGATAAGCATATTATTTTATTTTGTCCAGCAATTAGTCACCTGAGGGATAAATATATTGGGCCTTTTATTAATAAGATGAGGGTTGGGGGGAATGATAATTTCATATTATATCGTCTGCTCGATGGGAGCGATTCCCCTCGCTCCTATGCAGTGGCAGCATTCTGTGCCAATGTTATTCTATTCAAACAATGCAGTGAACTTCCTGCCCACGGTAACATATAGGCTTGTATACAAGCCACAATCGTGGATAGTTGCCCCGGCCGTTTGACTTGATCTTAGTTTGTTTTGTATCTTGTATGTGTACCATGGATAAGGCTAACAATGAATATTTCATCAGGGGTCAAGTGCCGCCGACACAAGCCCCGAGAAGGGCAAGGCTAATTCTTATTTAGTTCATGCCCTCCCACAGGGGTCGAGTGCTGCCGCCACAAGCCCCTAGAAGGGGAAGGCATGTTTTACTCATTGTTTGTTGACTTCCCGGGATTAAAAGCTTCTAGCCCAGGTAATGGGATGATTTAGAGTTATAAGAACAACCTTGGGTAAGATAGGCCTAAGACTCGGGCTTATTCTAGCTGACCCCGTTAGTTAGCTCTGTTTTATGCTGTTTTTAATTATTTATATTATAATTTAATAATTATTTGCACCATAACTGCAATTATTGTATGGAAAGTGGAGGTTTCTATTTTTTGGATTACTATACAAGGATTTTCTCTGAATTACATGAACATTGTTTACCATGATACTTTATTTCGATACCCTACGTGCTTTGTATTTATGTTTGTATTTTGTTACGGCCAATGGCCAAACAATAAAAAAGTTTGTCAAGTTAGAAATTTAAAGTTTATGGATGATTCAAGTGACTCTGGTTGCTGTTTTGAGTTGAACCAAGGCTGAAAAATAATGTACAATACAAGACCTCTTCTCAGGCTGTTTTGTAAGAGTTTCACTTTAAAGTCTTACTGGAAACAAGTTCCAAAAGGTAGAACTTCCTTGGTCAAAAAATGAATGAAGTCTTTAGCAAGAGCCTGTATAAAGCAAAAGTCACAGTTATGTCACACATTTGAAATTGCTACACCACAGTCACCCACTCCTGAAACTATGGTGGAAAGTTAGCTCAGTAGCAACTAAGAAAAAACTGGCCTACTGTGAGTGTAACGTAACTTTTACAGAACTCCCACCAGTTTATATAAGCTTCTTAAATTTGGCTCCAAGCAACTTATCCAGTAGTTCTACACAATTCAGTGACGGTCATGAATAAAACCAAGTTCTGCATTCCTTGCGCATTGAATTAATTGGAGAGCCATTCACTTAAGATCTAGAACTTAAAAAAATAAATAAATTAAAAATAAAAAAAACCTTTAGTATTCAAACTTCAATCATGTAGATTAAATTGTAGTTACTTGGTACATTGTTACTCTCCTCCTGTATTATGTCACACAGACAGTCCAATCAAATTCACATTCCAAGTGCCATAAAAAAGGGGAAGTAAATAAGTGCCAAACACTGAAGAACCAAAGTGATGAGAAAACAGCAGACACAAAATGAATTTTGCAAAATTGATTTGAATCCACATCAAAATTAATTTTGCTCCAATGAATATGAATGTGTCAAATTTGGTATTCCCAGCAAATATTTGTTATTGTATTAAAATATAGTTAAACTTGGCATATGTAGTTACAAGATATTAATTTATTTCCAACTACTGCTTTAGACATGCTAGTTATTTGAACCAAACAAATTTTATTCCCACCTTAAAATACTGATTTACCATGGTCTCAAATGTTTGCATTCATATTCTGTATTCAATTAAGAATGCCAGGCATATATAGTGGAGTCCTATAAAGATTAATTTTGTGGGACCTCTGTAAGAGTTCAGCTTATCAAAAAATTAAACTTATGCAGAGTTAAATAAATGAGGCTGTGTAAATTTTACTCAACTACTTTATCATCCCAGCTAAAAATATCAGTCACTATAAATAAAATTAATGATTTTGTAGTGGTATGTGGTTAAAATACTGTAGTAGTATATACCCTCCATGCTTGTAATGCAATGCAACAGAGCGCCTGATCTGTTCTTCTGTTCAGACAGTAGGGATGTCAAACCAATGTTAGTTACGGATCCTGGTCTATTACTGATAAAGATCCATAATTTACAGTTTTTATTGTAATAAAAACTGTAAATTATGGATCTTTATCAGGTATGGGTTCGGTTTACCCGTAATAAACCAAAAAGCTCATTGGAGCAGTACCAGGACCACTCCAATGAGCTTTAGGGCAAGAGAGACGTGGGGGAGGAGGAGCCGGGAGAGGGCTAGGGGCTGAGGGGAGCAGACTTACCCAGTGGGTAGGTTCCCCGCCACTCAGGCTCCGCACTCGCCTCCTCCTCCACCTCCGGATACACCATTATTTTTTTAAAGGAAAGAACTGTTGCAAGCACAAAATGGCCATTCAGCACATATGGTGCTGCACATGCTCAGAATGGATGCCCTTTCCCAAGATGGCGCCGACTCCTCCAGCGCCATCTTGGGAAGGGGCTGCACATGCACAGAATGGCCATTTCAGCCATTTCGCGCAGGCGCAGTTTTCTTTCTTTTTTTTAAAAAAAAGAAAAGTACGGCATGTCCAGAGGCGGAGGAGGCGAGCGCAGAGTCGGAGGAGCAGGGAACCCACCCAACTGGGTAAGTACCAGCACTGCCCCCCCCCCCCCCCCCCCCNTCTCCCCCACTCTCGCTGATCAGCTGATCAGTGGGGGTGGGAGAAGAAGATAGTTCTCTGTGACAGCCTCCCCCCCTCGCAGTGCCCGTAAATTACAGGCATTACGGGCGAGGGGGTGGATACAGATAATTGTGGATCGATTCGTAATTGCCATTTTTCAGACAATTACAGATCGATCAGAATCCGAAGTTGCCATCCCTATCAGACAGGCAGCAAGAAGTGCTATTCCTGCCTGCACTACAAGCCCCATACTGGGCTCCAAGCTTGCAATGCAATGCACAGAGCTCCTGTTCTCTGCCATACATCTGAATAGGAAGGGCCACTGCATCACAAGGTCGGAGGGTATCTAGTACAATATTTTAACTACATGCTGCCAATAAATCATTAATACACTTAAAAGTACTTAAATTTTCAGCTGGACTGTTAAATGCTCTACACCTAAAAAATCTGAGTTATCAGAGCACAGAATTCTAAAATGTATTTATATATATATATATATATATATAAAATTTGAGTTATGTAAGTTCAACTTAAGCAGATAACACGATTTGGTTGAATGACAAAAATATCTGCTTCTTTCCTGTTCCAATATTATGCATCCTATAGCTTAGCTTCATAAAAAGCTATTAAAGGGCATATTTCAAGAGTACTGTACTTCTATGCATTTATCTATCTACATATCTAAACAGGCATCTGGAAGATCAGCTTTAAAAAAATAAATATCTTTCCACAGCATCTTATGTGTAGTAACAATAAAATAAACCATGACGTGAAAGCAAAAAAGTCAAGATTGTTATCCAGTGCTCAGTCAGTTCTGTTTTACAGGAAGAAAATGATGATTGACTTAATCTCCACCTTTCCTTGACCAGAGCTCCAGTCAAGTAGGTCTCAGATGTTAGTGAATCCTCTACTCTCAAAGCAACATTTAGTTAGATTTAGTCAGTCCTCTTCTGCAAATACAGCCTATGAGAGTTGGAAAGGATGCACAGTTCAACAGCTGCCTGTGTTTCACAAATATAGTATCTATGTGCTTCATTAGGAGGTACCGGCCAAAAAGCCAGCTTGTAGTGTGACAAATTACATCAGAACCATGTATATTTTATAAACACTGCATAAGTGATTTCTTTCAAGAGATTACTTAGATTTCTGTGAGCGCGGCTCCACCCTGTGGGCCACAGGAAATAACGTGCTTTACTTAACTTACAGAGGGCTGCAGCCCCAACGTTGTGCAATTGCCCCCTACCTGCTGGTAAAAGGATATGCAACAGAACGTCAGAGTTTATTGTCTTGATATACACATCTTTAATTCCACCTGTTAATGCTAATTTAGACTTTCACCTCAGAAGCAGACAAAAGGTGCAGCCACACGAGCTGCGGAGGGCCCAACCCCCACGTGGCCCCATGGCAAGCAAGCACAGCTGACACACTGAGGAGTCAGCATGGGGCAGCCGGACTGCTGTTAGGCCTCCTGCCACAGCCAGGTCTAGTCAAGGTATTAGCCACAGGAGCAGGCGCCCAGTCCAGCCCTGCCCCGCCTCCCTCTTCTGGCCATGCACAATGGGCAACACCACCCGCTGCTCACCCTGCCCACTGCAGAGCTCACTGTACAGTGGGGCAGAAGGAGTCCGGGTACACAGGCTACTCTATGCAATGCAGTCTCCCTTTTTTGGAGGACACATCACATAGCAGCCTGCTGCTTGCCCTGCCATGCGGCAGGGGGAACATCTGGCAGCTGCCAGTCACACAACGTACTGCATCGCATGGTCCAGCTGCCCAAGGCATGGTAGCCTGCCTAAGGCATCTAATGTGACTGAACCCTAGGAATCAGACCAACTCAAGATTTTAGCCTGGTCTTCAGTTTCTAAATTTTTCCAGGCAAGTGGCAAATTTGCACCAGACCCATACCTAAGGAAATGTAGTTCCCTGATAGCTTAACATGGCCTATGTCCTGCCACATCCACCAAAGACAGAAAATGCAGAACTCTTATAGAATCTGCTTCTACAACTCAGAGCATGGGAAGCGAATGCAAGGAAGCAAGCGGCATTTTATCTTCCTCCTTATCTCCTGAGGAAAACTCCCATTCTAGTCCTACAATTCTTTTGTATCTTCTACATCAGCTCAGCAGACAGGATGGAAGAACGCACAAAAACTATTATTATTTTATCCACTGCATATAAATGGATTGCCAGATCACAGAGCTCAGGTTTCAAGTTTGTGTTGTGAAAGTCCCAGTGACTGGGAGTCCACAGTGTAAGAGGGGGGCATGAACAAGAGAACACAAATCCTTATACATTACCATATCCTTCTAAAAGGAGAGACAGATGTTAAGACATAATACCTTGGCCCACATGCTGTCAAAACAGTAGTTATCAGGCACAGTAGTCTCTGGTTTCACAATAAAATGTCATGGCAAACCATTCAGTCGCAGGGTTAAAGGAAGTAAATTCATTCCTTAGGGTACCAACAAGTACCTTAATTGCTTGCCAAGACAACTTCAGATGTTACTTTATGTTCACCTGCTAACTCTTTCTGATTAAGTGGCATCAATCTGTATGTTGGGTACTAAAGCTCTGGTTTGTTCTAAGAAACTACAGTGAAGGACTATTAAAAAGTGCTGGCCATACAAGGGCTTCACTTCCTTAGAGCCCCAATGCCAAGGATAACCTTTCAGACAGCAAAATTATGAAGGAACCAAGTGTGGTTTTACTCCAGCCATGACAGCGTAAGAACCTACTGCTACTGTAATCTAAAGGCAACACACCTTAAAATAACACAGGACTGTGCATGTTTTGTGGGGTTTCTTATGGATCAAAGTTCCCAGTTCAGTCCCCCACAGGAAATTCATCTGGGGTGATACAAAATGGAGCCATCTAGAATCAAATTTCGGTATAAACATCAGAAGGATTTGTCCACTATCCTCTTTAGTTACTTGGTTATGGTATCTCCTTTTTGCCTGTGCATCTAAGTATACACCTTTTGGGTAGGTGCCGTAGCTTCTAAAAAGGAATCTGGATACTCTGACAAACATTTTACTTGCATCCATTTCCCCACCACAGGAAGCACTCCTCTTCTGTACCGTACTGTTGCCACAGCAGCTCAGACCCACAGGTAGCCCCTGTAGACGAGATATCCTCAGGTCACAACCGCACAGGCAGCCCCTGCAGACAAGAGATCCTTAGGCCACATCATCACTGGGCTGCAGACAGGGCCTGCTTCAGCTAATGAGGGCTCAACTTACTACACCAGCACCAAACCTCATGTAGTGTCTGCCCCTCTACCATGGAGACTGCAGTCTCGGCCAATCACAGTTTGCTCCTTTTCCTTATGAGCAGACACCACCTAGCAGCCTACAGTTTGCCAACTCACTCCCTTTGCCAAGACTTCCCTGTTCTGCCTCACCTTGTCCTTGCACGCCCACTGTCTCTTTGTCCTCCCTGTTTGTTGATGCTCCTTGTCCCACTAACACCTGTGCTAACTGCCTACCTGGTTCTGACCCATGCTGTGACTTGACCATGCCTTTTGCCTACACCCAGCAGTTGATGCCCATGCTAACTGCCTGCCTGGTCCTGATTGATGCATGCTACAACTCTGAACCCACCAGCCCTTATACCTACGTAATATGCTGGGCTGGGTCTGGGAGTTCAAATGTTACTGCCCTTGAGATGATGAAAGTATGAACGACAGAAAGAAAAGGCCACAGCCTCCTCACCAGACGGAATTGGTGAAAAGCACTCCTGGCCACCGCCACCACCTGGCAATCCAGGTGCAGCATAAGGATACAGAAGCACTCCAAGGTTGTAAATGCGATCAGAGGGGGATGGACTCCATCAATAAGAGGAGTCTCAATCCCCTCCAAGGCACAAGACCGGCCAACCATCATCATCTCAGTCTTGTCAGGATTCAGCTTCAGTCAACTCGCCCTCATCCAGTCCCCTACTACAGTCATGCAAGGAGTAAACACCGAGACTGCCGGACCTGGGTCAGGTGAAAGAGAGAGAGAGAGAGAGAGAGAGCTGGGTGTCATCTGCATATTGATGGCACTGCACCCCAAACCTCCAAATGACCTCACCCAGTGGCTGCATATACACGTTGAACAAGGTAAGGGACAGAATGAATCTTGCGGGACTAGAAAAAGGAGGATCTCTGATCACAGTGAGAAAAATTCCCTCCCTCACAGACAAAAGAATTCTAAACACTGACACCCAACAACAAAAGGGAGAGAAGAAGAATACAATATTTAATAATATATATAAACCAATCTTATTCCAAACTTGCACATACAGACTCACAAAACAGTAACGTAAAATGCAAGGAGCATCAATAGGACAATTTGTGAAACAGTAACAATGGTTATATGCCAAATAGCCCATAGAATATGCCTCAATGTATGTATCAATGTATATTAAAACAGAGAATTGTCTGAGGAAAAAAACAAAACCAAACGCTTTCCGAGGAAACAAGTCCCTTCTTCAGTAGAAATTATTTGCTGTCAAACATACATATTCAGACAAAAAATGGAAGTAAATATACTCAAAGTAGGGAGAATATCATTCATTCCTCCACCAAAGAGCAATATAATCCACAAGGGAGAGCATGAGGAGATGATGAGTAATCGTCCAACATCACCCTCTGAGACCTCCTGGCCAAGAAAGAGCGGAACCACTCAAGAGTAGTCCCGCCCACTCCAGTCAGGTCCTGCAGATGAGTCAACACCACCTCATGATCAATAGTATCAAAAGGCACTGAAAGATCTAATAAAATAAACGGGGTAGAATTTCCCCAACCTAACTCCAGGTGAAAGCCATCGACCAAGGCCACAATCAGTGTGTCTGTGCCATGCCCTGGATGAAAACCAGACTGCGAAGGGTCCAGGAATCCAATAGTACCCAGATGCACCTGAAGCTGAAGCGTTACCGCCCATTCAATAACCTTTCCTAAAAAGGGAAGGTTAGAGACAGGTCGACAGCTGGCAAGGGAATCAACATCCAATGATGACTTCTTAAGCAGAGGCTGAACAATTGCCGCCTTAAGGCAGCGAGAGTAGACTACCCTCCCAAAGGGAGGTGATGATCACCCCAGCCAGCAACAGCCCCAACATCTCCCGGTACAGATCGGTACAGATCTAATCCACAACTTGTTGCTCGCACAGCTCCCAGCACCTCCTCCACATCGGTGGGCGACAACAACTGAAACAAATCCCCCCAAAAAGGACAAGGCTGGGCTTCCATAACCCCTAGCTCTGACTCTGTACCAGAAACAGTCATGCCAAGGTCATGGTGAATGAGTGATTTTATTTTTGAAGTAATCAATAAAATGTCACAGCAGGCACTGGACTCCTCCAGTTCCTGGCGGAGGCAAGCTCAACTGACCAAACCCCTCACCACCCGGAAATGTTCCTCTGGGCGTGACTTCGCAGACTCCATGATGACAGTGAAGAAAACCTTCTTCACTGCCATCACCGTCATGACATAGTATTTAAAAAATGATCTATGCCTCTATCGGTCAGATTCAGCTCGAGTCCGGCGTCACCTGCGCTCTAGCCACCTACCCTCCCACAGGCCCTCTGTATACCATGGGGACCTGTGTTGGAGCAGCAGTGGGAGCGGACGCCTAGGAACCACTGTGTCGATGGCCTAAGGCAAAATGTTATTCCATAATGTGATGAGGTCATCAACGGAGCAGTTGTCGACATCTGTGGGAAACTCCCTCCGAGAGTTATGGAAACCAATTGGATCCAAGAGTCTCCAGGGGTGGACCCAGGGGTGGGCCCATCTAATAGCTCCAGCATCGGTTCCTAATAATCCTGAGCGCTGATTTGTCATTGGGTGTTTTTAAATGAGCAAGGCGCTAGGGGTGAGGTGGGTGAGTGTTGAGTGGCACTACTGTGATCCACTCAGATAGTGTGCATGGGAAGGGATTCAAACAGGTGGCACCCAATGTAGCTACCCTGGTCACTGAGGCAAGCCACCACACACTCCATCTGCCATAAACCATGGGGGAGGGGGAAGCACGCCAGGCTGGCCTTTGCAATTGACATGTCCCCAGTGAGAACACTGGAGAATCCGGGCTCCCCGGCACTCCAAACCAGTTCTTATGACTTGCAAAGGCCGTGTCCCCGCCCACAGTGCCTATGAGGGGCCGACCAGTCTGCTGGCATGGCTGGCCACCCCAGTTCATATGGACAGGGGCTCCGTGTCCACCCATTGCCACATAGCTATTTTGCTTGCCCTGCATGGAGCACTCTGGATTTCCTGGCAATGCTCCATGCATAGCCATGAATAGGTGCTGCATGGCTCACGGGAGTATGCATTCCCCCCACTCCACCTTCAGATGGGTGGTGGGCTTTGTGGCTCCTGGATGACCATGCATGGTAGCATCTCATCTAAAAAACACCCATTGTCTTATCATTTATCCTGTTTTATCAGGACAAAACTCAGCATTACACAGTAATCCTTTATATTTAAGGAACTCAGCTAAGACATGAGTTCCCCTAATGCTCCCAGTTCTAAGTACTTTGCTCCACACCAGTGGTTTCCAAATGTTCTCTGTGTGATCCCATTTTGAGAATGAAATATAATCCTGTGACACCAAACACCTGAAAAGTATATAAATTATCAACTGGGATTATAACCCCATCTGCAGCTGGTGTGTAAGATATGTTGATCTGGCTGGTGAAATGAGCTTTTGCAGGATCTGCCCATCAAGATTCTCACATCTGGTTCCAGGTGGTCAGTCCAAGTTCCCTTTTAGACAGTGCTCCATACTAGGCTCCTCTGGCTGGGCGGGCCTCTTCCGGATTCCCAGCCCATGGCTTTACTTCCCTCTAGCCTACAAGACTTAGAGCAGCCCTTTGCGAAACAAGGTCTGTGTCAGACTTCCAGACCCTTCCCATGAGGCAGTCACAAGCCCAGAGGCAGCTCTTCACACCTTCACCTCTACAGAGCTCCAGTTCAGCCCTCTATCTCTGGGTATTTTCAGACATTACGATATCACAGTAAACCACAGTGAACCACGGTCAATCCCGCGGTGGGGTCAAAGCGCCCTGAACGTCTGTTTCACGGACACCAGATGTTCACCACAGTCAATCCCCAGCATGGGTCAAAATTAACCACGCTTCTGGAGGTCCAGCCAGGACCATCTCCTAATGTGTGGTCAAAGTGATTCCCACAGGGAAACAAAAAAAGTAACGTCTGAACAGCAACCACTGGCCGGAATCAAGCAGAACGATTCCCAGTCAGGGAAAAAGCAAGCAGCATCGCTGCCAGGCAACGAGCAACACCACTGGCCGGGAAGGGAGATTTAAAGGGCAACCGGCAGCAGGGGGGACGTGGTGGGATGGAGTGAGGCGGAAGGGAGAGGAGAGCAGAGGGCGAGCGAGCAAGGGAGGAGGAGGTGGTGGTGGAGGCGCAGGCGGTCGTGCTGAACATGGAGGCGGTGGGGGGACAGCAGCAGCAGCAGCCGGGACGAGCCGCCCCGGTGCCTTCTGGGTGTTTTGACCACGGCCCGGGATCGGCATAACATCTGTTGCGCTGCCCCGGGCCGTGGTCTGCCGGTCCGATTCCCTGCCATGGTCCCGCCCCCATCATGCTTGTTTGGGACCTTTCTTGTCCACGGGGGGTGGTTAGCCGGCTTGACACCGCGGGGAATCCACTGTGGTGAATCGGGCGCCCGTAACGTCTGAAATCACCCTCTGGTGCTCCTGAGCTGGTTTGCAGTCATACTAATTGTCCTGCAAAGACCTACCAGCCCTCATCATGGGATCTAATCCTGCAACAACTCGCCAGACACATTACAATGTGAATCCACTGAAACCCATAGTTTTTGAACCTATGTGTCTTACATGCTGCATGAATACTTGAAGTCCAGCCGTTTATGGAGCTATCATGTATCATGTATTTATGGAAAATCATGTATTCTTCCTGAAGCTTCATAACAGGAATAATAAATTGATTGCTATTAGGAGAAGATTTGGTAAGTTTGACTTCCGTCATTTATCCGTAACCTTAAAATAGTGTTTTGAAATATTATTCCAGGCATGCATTAAGTTTAATGATTAAATTCAATGAGTGGTCATTTATCTGACAAGAGCATAGGTCTGAACTGAACTGCAAATCAAGGAAAATACTTTGTTAACTGATTCAATGGATTATGTTCATTTGTCTAAAATACTAAAGATTTTCTTGTATTGACCTGAATATATTGAATTAGAAAGGTAGAGAGAACTGAGAAAGTACCAGTTTCATCTAATTAGTAGATCTTACAAGGTTCAGTCGCTCATCCAAAGCAAATAGTGATTGTTTCTATTTATAATCTTTCACTCTGCCATGGTGTATTTTACTGTACTTTTGTATTGTTAGTTATATTCTGTTTTATTGATATTTCATATTTTTATGTTTTTACTATGTTGTAACCTGTCCTGAGCTTCAGCAGCAGGAGGGGGTGGCCTAGAAATCTGAGCAAATAAATAAAATAAATAAATAAATAAAAGCTTAATGATCTATTTTCATTTTTCCATACTCTGTGGACTAAAATCGGAACAGTGGATTTTGTGCCTGGGCTGAAGTACTTAATTCTGCAAAATTGTCAAGTAAAAAAGTGAAATATTTCACACCAGGCATGTTGGACTATCTGAAATAAAAAGGGAATAATCAGAAACTTCAGAAATCATCTCATACGAGACCTAATCTTACAGTCTATTTAGCAACATTATGGTATTTTCTGGTTTTTATAATGATTCCAATATTTCCAATAATTCCTAGCATTCTTTTAACCTTTTGTTCACTGCTGTGCATTGAGTGAATGTTTTCTGTGAATTGACAAGGACACAAAAATCCTGTTCTTAAGTGGTAACCATGTAGAACCCAGCATTGTGCCCATGTGGGTAGAATTGCGCCCCTCCCCCCCGCCCCCCATGTACTTCATTTTGAACTTATCCGCAATGAATTTCATTCTACCTGTTGCCCTGTCAGTTAATCAAAGGAATTCTGTCAGGATCCCAGCTTTGAGTTAACAGTGCCAGGAGTCCAGCGCTGGGGTCCAGCTTGCAGGCAAGCCCCATATTACCAAACACCATGTCCAGAAGGGCAAACCAGAACCAATGTAAGAATGCAAGAAAAATTCAATCCGTATTTGTCGGGCCAGGAAGGCCAGGAGCAAGATCAGATCTGTCGCATGGGACTGTGACTGGAGAATCAGTCCAGAAAAGCAAGGTAAGGCAGTCCTAGCTGCTAGCAGGTAGAGTCTCTGCTTGGATGCTCAAGACTGAAGGCAGACCCTGATCCAGGAAATATAGACAGTCTTCAGCCAATCAGGAGCAGAGCTCCGCTAGACAATCACAGTCCCAGGTCAGGTAGCTCCTAAGGGAAGGTGAGTCTTTGGTGATTGTGGGTGGCAGTGTCTGCACAAAGATACATATCTGGCCCTCACTGACTGAATGAAGTTTTAAATATTTGTCCACTCAGCAGCAGCATTTCATTTAAATGTGTTGTCTTCAACATAGCAGACAAAGTTGTAAGCCTAGTCCGAGGCTGCAATTGGTAGAGACACTGAACAGTCCTATTTTAAAATCAAATATATCTTTGCTGGGTTATGTGTAACCAAACATCTAAAATGCACTATTAATTAATTATTATTATTATTCCTTTTTAAAAATTGGTAAGACACTTGGTAGCATTTCTTGCAACAATTTTTTCCTTTCCTTGCAGGCCTGCCAAAATGACAGAACCAAACTGCACTCTCAATACCATTAAAAGAATTTGACAAAAATGCAAATACAAATAAATACAAATATAGCCCTAAAAGAAATCACATTTAACCAATCTACAAATCCTAGAGATGGGTGAACAGGTTTTAAGTTAAAAGGTCCAAGTCTTCAACGTATACAGACTTCGTAAAGTTCAGCACACCTCACAGCCTCATTTCCACTTCTCAGAGTGAAAACAGACGAGACAGTAGTCCAGATTAGCCTCCTCGAAGGGGCAACCACCTACCCATCTGTTAGGTGGCCGCCAGATGTTCGCTCACATCTACCACCTACCCTGCCTGCAGTTTACCCTCACAGCATCATCCCAATAAATGTGGAGTCCAACACTGCTATCTCCCTCGCTAGACAGCAGTACTACGCCTCCCACATTGAGTCCTGCTCCCAGGACCCTCATCGCCTCTTCTCCACCTTCGACTCCCTTCTCAACCCCCCAGTCCTCCTCCTCCCTCTTCTCTCTCCACTCAGGATCTTGCTCTCTTCTTCACTTCGACAAGATGGACAAGATCCGCCTGGAATCGACAAGATCCGCCTGGAAATTGCTACCAAGTCCTCTCCCCCTACTACTCCCCCCTCCCTCCACCTCTCTCCTGTCCTCCTTCTCTTCCACCTCTCTTGAGGAAATTTCGTCCCTGCTCTGCTCCTCCACTTGCCCCCTGGGCCCCATTCCTTCCCGCCTCCTGACCTCCATTGTTTCTACTGTCGGTCCTCCCCTCCTGCACATCATCAACCTCTCCCTTTCTACCGGCTGTTTCCCCTCTGCCTTTAAACACACCACTGTCTCCCCCATCCTCAAATAGTCCACTCTGGATTCCTCTGAACCCTCTAATTACCGTCCTGTCTCGCTCCTCCCCTTTGCTTCCAAACTCCTCGAACGGGTTGTCTACTCCTGTTGCCTTGTCCTCCTCTCCGCCAACTTCTTCCTTGACCCACACCAATCCAGCTTCCGCCCCCTTCACTCCACTGGGACCGCTCTTGTTAAGATCACCAACTATCTTCTTATAGCTATATCCAACCACCTTTACTCTATTCCTGTCCTCCTTGATCTCTTTGCTGCCTTTGACATGGCTGACCACTCGCTCCTGCTTGAATCGCTTCACTCCCTTGGATTCCGGGACTCTGTCCTTGACTGGTTCTCCTCCTACCTTTCTGACCACTACCTTCAATGTATCTCTTCCTAACTCCTCCGCCTCCTCCTCCCTACCCCTCTCGGTCGGGGTTCCCCAAGGCTCTGTCTTTGGCCCTCTCCTCTTCTCTATCTACACCCAATCCCTAGGCAAATTCATTGCCTCTCATGGTTTCCAATACCACCTATACGCTGACGACAACTCTCTCTCTCCACTCCTTCCCTCTCCCCCTCTGTTCAAGCTCATCTCACCAACTGTCTCTCTGATATCTCCACCTGGATGTCTCAATGCCAACTCAAACTGAACATGGCGAAAACTGAACTCCTTTTCTTCCCTCCCTATCCTTCCTCTCCCCCCTCCCTGTCAATTGCCATTGACGGGGCCTCCATTCTTCCTGTTCCCCAAGCCTGCAGCTTGGGCTTCATTTTCGACTCGCACCTTACCTTCAAACCCTACATTGACTCGGTCGCCAAGTCCTGCCGCTTCTCCCTCCACAACATTGCCAAGATCCGCCCTTTTCTGTTTGTCTCCTCTGCCAAAACTCTCATCCACGCCCTAGTCATCTCATGCCTCGACTACTGTAACCTCCTCCTTGCTGGCCTTCCCTGCTCTCACCTTTCTTCCCTCATCTTTGTTCAAAACTCTGCTGCCAGGATCATCCACCTTGCCTGTTGCTTTGACTGTGTGCAGCCTCTCCTCTCTTCTCTCCACTGGCTCCCTCTTCCTGAGCGTATTCTGCACAAGCTCCTTGTCCTCACTTACAAAGCCCTTCGCAACCTCGCTCCCCCCATCTCTCTGCCCTGATTTCCCTCCGAACCCCTGTTCCAGCACTTTACCACCAGTGGTTTTACCTCCTTGTTGCTGTTTTTATTGTCTTAGTAATCCCTTTATGTACTATTTTTATATATTGTTTTTATACATTGTTTTAAATATTCTGTGAGCCACCCCAAGCTGCTGTAGGGCTGGAGGGAGTGGGATATAAGTTACTGAATAAATAAAATAAATTTTAAAAATGCCTAGAGCAGTCCAGGGGCAATCGCATCTCGGTGGTAAAGGGAGGGCGGTGGGGAGGAACACCTGCCCGTCTGTCCAGCTTATCAAACATAAAAGCAGCAGCTCCTCTGAGATTTGGCCCAGTTGTTTCATGTTCCCTAGTCTTGCCACTTGCGCCTCCTGCCTCCATCAGTTAAATTACTTCCACTTTTAGAACAGAGTATCTTCTGCTGAACTGACTTTTTACCCCCACCTATGAAACAACTAGAAGCAGTCATCCTGTAATAGGCTCACTGGGCTGATTACTGGCAAATTCTGGGGCAGTGGTTCCCAAACTTGTCCAATGAAAGACAAAAGACTGGGTTCTTTGAATTTCAATGTTTGTGGTCATGACTCATGAGCATTTCTACTGAGAACCCCATTTAACAACGCATTGACCTGAAGTATAGGATCCTCTGTCCTAGGGGAAAATTCCAGGGCCAGAAAGCACTAAAAGACAGTAATATGTAGCAGTAGGCAAGATCCCTTCTTCGCCTCAGACGCTTGACTATTACAGAAATAGAATGAGTTCACCAACAGCTAAAGTTCTACAAATGCCATAGTATCCTCTATTGAGGTGAATCCCTATTACTTCTCTACAACTCAAAGTAATTACACAAAGAGCAGCAAATCTAGGAGGACATTATGCTACTTTGTCCTCAGAATGGGGGAAAGCAGTCAAAGATATTTGTGAGGCGAGTATGCTACCGTCTCAATGCATGGAACTCAACTACTATGGAAGTTATTTAACAAAATGTTGCTCAGAATCGGACATACCTTAACACACAGCTCAGATAAACATCCTCACTTCTGAAATCATCTCAAGCAACTCATTTATGTAATCTAGGAGTCTTAAACTTGACTGCAAAAGAGCCTCAATGCAGGTGCCATGTTTTTGAAAATATATTTTAAGGCATCTAACACTGAGACTCGATGAATACTAATAAAAAATAATTTGCAAATTCACCTGTTTTTGTTATTGTTTTTCTTTCCAGGAGGGTTAATCACACTGACATATGGATCATTTCCTCTCTGCTCCTAAAGTACAGACTGTAGAAATGTTGCAACAAAGATACAATTAAATATTTCATTTTTGCTTTTCAACATCATAATATTAACAAATTGACTCTTCCATACATGCCACTTTCATCCTTGGGACGTTTTGGAGGCATTAACTAATTAAACCAAAAAGACAGCTTAAAGGGCACAGCTGCAACAAAAGAGAAAAAGGGTTGCCTTTCCACATAGTAATAGTAAAAATTCTATGCAGACTCTTAACTGGGTTTCTTTTTCCACATGAAAAGTAAGTCTTGGCTTTCTGTAGTTATCACGCTATTAAAACAATGCACATGTTTTTATATACTGCAATAAAATAACTCCACTGTCATGCAGATTAGAACTTCTATATCTCATCCATTATGTAAATCTCCAAAGAACAGCTACATTCCACTGAAATTAATGCAGTCCAGAAGATTATCCACACATCTAAGTTAATTTCCACTTTAGCAAAACAAAAGCAGTCTTCCTATTTCCTAATCTGAAAGGAACACACTCAATACAACCTATCACATGAATGATGCCTATCCTCCCCACAAACCTACCTCCATATAGTTTCAGCATAAAGTGCCTCATACACCAAGCAACTGGCAATAATGAGAACAGCCTCCTTAAAAGGGTGTGCGTAGGGGGAACAAAAAAAGACGCTTGGCATAAAAGGCCCCCAGACCTGCCTGGAGGAAAGGGCTTCCATTCTCCAGCTCCTGTCTCTGCTGCTACTGCTGCTGTGTCTGTTGCTCCCGAGCCCCCCCACCCCCTTGGACATGGACCATCGTAAGCCCCCCTGGGGAATATTTGTCAGGGGAGAGTGGGGGACAGGGTTTGGAAAGGAACAGGAGGCAGCTGGAAAGGCACCATGCCAGCAACAGCTATGGACCCCTCCAGCCTGCACCTCATCCTAAAAGGCACCTGTCCTTTGGCATCACACTTCAGCAGCACCAGACAGAGCAAGAACAGGGGTGGCAGTAATAGAGATAACGGGGGGTGGGTGGGGTGGGTGTTTGAATGTAGAGGTGATGGGATCTGGAAACTGCCCAGGCTCCTCAGTGAGAGAGAGGGGTATGGGTGGGGGTGGAGGACTGTTCTTCTGGGTGGCAGATGGGAGAACTGTCCAAGGGTGGAGGATCCCTTGCATTGAGAGGCAAGAGAGCAGGAGGAGGAGGAGGAGGAGTAGTTCCCTGCCTGATTGTCTGGCCTTTTTGGCTCCAAGGTTATTGGGCTTGGGGCACACCCTCCTGTTTTCTGTAGCCCCTGGGGATGATGGATGTTATGAAAACTGTCAACCCTAGGGGTGGGATTTTGATCATTTTTCTCTGGGAG
This sequence comes from Sphenodon punctatus, assembly GCA_003113815.1. NCBI lineage: Eukaryota > Metazoa > Chordata > Lepidosauria > Sphenodontia > Sphenodontidae > Sphenodon > Sphenodon punctatus. The sequence goes on from QEPC01000531.1 coordinate 2,033,561, forward strand.
TGGAACTGCTCCAGGGAGGAAAGTTAGGGAGCAGCCCATTCAGGGTGTATTGGCCAAAGGGAGGTATGGCAGGGAGCGGTGGTTAACATCTTGTGGGTACAGGGGGAGGCAACTGGTGCCTGTTGCCCTGTTCCTCTCCGCTTGTCTTGATATATCAGGGGTCAAATCAAGTGGTGACCCCAAACTGTTGCTGCTGCTCCTTAATGCAAGTTCAATGGTGAATAAAACAGCCATTGTCTTTGATCTTATTCAGGATGAAGCCATTGACCTTGTGATTTATCACCAAGACCTTGCTGCATGATGCAGCTGGGCCTTTACTGGTCTAGCTGGTGTCAGTCAGCTACTCTGTGAAGCATCAGCCTCGAATTGGAGGTTGGGAGGCAAAGTGGCAATGATTTGGAGGGAACATCTGGCCTAAGGTATCCAGTGCCTAATCGGTCTAATATGGAGTGTGTCCACCTGATATTTGAGGCCCGGGATAGTCTGGGGATTCTGCTGGTGTACTGACCATCCCCCGCTGCACAACTGCCTCCCTGACTGAGCTGGCTGAGTTGGTCTCGGAGATGGTGTTGAGGATACCAAGACTTATTGTTCTAGGCATCTTCAACATCCATGTCAAGGCTGATCTTTTAGGGCCAGAGTGGGATTTCATGGCCTCCATAACAACCATGGGACTATCCCAGAAAATATCTGGCCCAACACACAAGGCAGGACACATGTTGGAGTTAATGTTTTGCACCGGTCTGGATACTGGGGCTCAGATTATTCGGGGTGCTGCTAAGGCACCATTGTCATGGTTGGATCATTACCTTCTATGGGCCCAAGTCCCTACATTCGTTATTCCCCATCAAGGTGGTGGACCAGTTAGGTTGGTCCACCTCTGGAGACTTAAGGAGTTAACTAGATTCCAGAACTCTCTGGGGGCTATACCCACTGATTTTGACAGCTGCTCTGTGGATGGCCTGGTCGAGTTGGGGAATACCACGTTGACCAAGGTCATTGACACAGTAGCACCCAAGCATTTACTTCCTCCACAGCATCAGCAGAGGTCTTCTTATGAGGGACCTGCGATGGATGAAGCAGGAGGCGAGGCAGTTGGAACACAGGTGGCGTTCAATTTGTGCTGAAGCCTACCCATTAAGCCATAGATTAATTTTGAAGGACTATAGCATGGCTAAGGTTGACGGGAAGGGCTGCTCTCCACTCCGCAACCATAGCAGCTGCAAAATCCTGTCCAGCAGAGATATTCCAGGTGGTGAAAAGCCTGGTGAATCCGTTGTGAGGAATCTGCTTTGCCGACAAAATCACTTGCATTCACCTTAACTTGAAGGCTTCTAGTTCTTTGATGGAGTCAGAGTTTGGAGCTGTGGAGGCTCTGTGTTTATTTGGCAGGGGATGTCCTTGGGGCAATGCATGCAACCAGTTGTAAATTAGATTCTTGACTGTCCTGGTTGGTGAAAGTCAGCCATGAGAGACTGGGGCCTTTGCCGTCTAAGACTGTCAGTGCCTCCCTTCAGGAGGGCAGGGTGCTGGATGCCCTCAAGATGGGGGTTGCTCGGCCCCTGCTCAAAAAACCATCATTTGACGCTGACTCCTTGGCCAGCTATCGCCCCATCTCTAAGCTTCCTTTTTTTTTTTAGGGAAGAGTACTGAATGGGTGGTTGCCAGGCAGCTGTAGGGACATCTAGATGCAATCACATTCCTAAACCCATGTCAGTCTCACCTTTGTCCTGGATATAGCACCAAGACTGCTCTTCTGGTGTTGGTCGACCATCTTCACCACGAGATTGACAGGGGACATTGTACCCTGTTGATCCTTTTAGATCTTTCAACTGCCTATGATACAGTTGACCATAAGGTATTGTTGACATGGCTGCAGGATCTGGCAGGGGTTCACGGAATGGCTCTAGAGTGGTTCTGTTCATTCCTGCCAGAGAGGTTTCAGCAGGCGGTGATGAGTGACTTTTTCTTCCCCCTACTCTTGTGGGGTCCTGCAGGGTTCCATCTTGTCTCCCCTCCTGTTCAAAGTGTATCTAAGCCCCCTGGGCAAGATAGTGCACCCCAAATCTGTGCACTGTCTTCAATATGCAGATAATACCCAGATCTACTTATCTTTTTCATTCGATCCAGGCTGTACAGTCTTCCTAGCTGCTATTGGGGACTGGATGCAGGTAAGCTGTCTGAAGCTGAATCCAAACGAGACTGAAGTGAAGATGGTTGGCTAGCACTGTGGCCTGGGGGGAATTGGGACTAGGGGAGGGGGTGAAAGGGTTTTATTGCTACCGTAACCGCTATGTCCATTTTTTATATTTTTAGGATTGTAGTGTTTTAGATGATTTTATTATTGTGATTTTATTATTGTGCTGTACGCCGCCCTGAGCTGCTGTTGTGCAGGAGGAAGTGGGTTAAAAATGTTAGTATAAATAAATAAAATATGGATGAGTCCGACCTCCCCTTGTTACTTAAGTGCGTAGCCTTAAGACACTCCTCGATCCTCAGATGTGCCTGGAAGGTCAGGTTGTGGCTGTGGCCAGGAGTGCCTTTTGCCAACTCCATCTGGTGAGAGGACTGTATCCCTCTCTTTCCAGTGTGTATTTGGCCACCATCAACCATGCCTTCATTACCTCGAGGCTGGACTACTGCAATGCACTCTATGTGGGGCTGCCCTTGAAGACTGTTTGGGGGCTGTAGTTGTTGCAGAATGGTCGTTGGAGAATGTGACAACCTGCCTCTTGATGGAGATGGGGCGCTGGGAGCACATTTCCCAAGAACCCAGAAACTGCCTCAGAACGCCTGGTGAGGAGGTACTCCAATGGCCCCAAAGCCTTCTGGGTGTCCTCTATGGGAACCACTCCACTAAGGGCAATATAGTTAGAGGCCTCAAGGACACTGGTGCCAATGAGATCATCCCACGCTGGAGAAGGTTCAGGAGAAAACTCATGAGAAAACTCAGGAGTCGGGGTTCGCTTGTGATGCCTTTTTTTACCTTGATGCTCTCTCAAGCACTCTTGGTGTGGAGAGATGTGAAAGGGAGAATGGCCATGATACAGTGATGGGCATCCTGGGGAGATGTATGGCATTTTAGGTTTCAGTGGCACAGGTGCTGGTTTTAAACCTATCAGCATCAATGTGTCTTCTGGAATGGATCCAGATGGTGCCTCTCCAGCTGGGGCATGGGTCAAAGTGGCTGACAAGCAGGGGGCACTCTGGGCGGACCCCCCAAGTCAATCAGCACTGGGACCTGCTCCTGCATGGACATGACCCGGATCATTAAGCATTCTGCCAACCAACGAGTTCTGTCCTTCCCAGTTTGGGGTTTGAACTACACAGCCTGGTCTTATGCTGGGACCCCAGGTAGAAAAGTCACCAAATGCAAGTCTGGGATCTTCAGTGCATGGTTTCACCAAGGCCGTACAGTGCATACATCCAGGGGAATGTGATGACAGGGTAAAGGGTGGGGGGGAGTGCTTGCTATACGGCACCAAATACATATAATGGGACTGAGTGAGAGGATAAAGAAGAAAGGTCTTTGGTCAGCTCTCAACCATCAATCCAGGTTTCTGCCCCCAAGATGTATGTTTTTGGATCCTTAATAAATATTCTCACCATCAAAATAGTTACCTGGTAAAACAAAAAATAAAGAACAAAAAGTCTTTTCCATTCTTATTCCTGTGGTGCCACTAAAATAATTATAATGCCAGTCTCTCTCTTGAAAAAAGAAAATATTTCTAGAGCCCTTTCCTGCCTGGAAAGTAGGCCTGAAGTGGCAGCATTTTTTACCGTTTTGCTGTTTACTCTTGACATTTAGACAGTCTTTACATTGCTCCTACAGCATTTGTCATCAATTTGCAGCACTATCCGACATTTTGCAACAGTTATTTTATTTTATAAAATGATATCCTGCCCCCTCCTGCCTCAGGCAGCTCGGGGCAGTTCACATCAGCAGCTTAAAAATACAATAAAAATATACAACGATAATATAAATCACAAATACTCAATATAAAATATTTAAAATACATACTTTAAAAATACAAATAGTTTGCAGCAAACCATCCACAATCCCTTCTCTCCCTCCCCCCCAACCCAACCCTTAACCCTGCCCTCCACCAAACGCCTGGCGGAAAAGCCAGGTCTTACACTGGCTGCGGAACGTAAAAAGTCTTGACCTGAGGCGGAACTCTCTCCCAGTGGAGGTCTAGAGCACCAGAGCGGCCGCTGAGAAAGCCCGCTGTCGGTCCCTACCTGTCTATAGCAGGGAATATCCAGGTGGGTTGCTTCCAACAACCACAGGAGCTTCCAGTTCCAGGTATTCTGCAGCACTAAAGGTGACTATTTCCAACATTTCCAACAGTTTTTCTGACACTTTAGCGACACATTCCAACACTTTGTGGCATTTTCCAACACTTTACAGGACTTGCAACATTTCAATTTCTCCGCTGCCAAGAAATAACGACAGGCAATAGTGGAAAGCGCAGCAGCAAGCATCGGAACAAGTATGGGGATGCTCTGTCCATGCTATGTCCGGAAAATGGCAATGGATGGGAGGTTTCCAACAGAATTGTTGGACACTGTTGCATGTTGTTTCAGGTCTACTGGAAAGTGTCCAAGGTGACCAAGAATGTCACACTGACCCAAAGCATATGGATTTATAATTGTCTTGAATGGCAGTGAAATAGCAGCTTCCTAGGAATTCCGGATACTAATAGAAGGCTGTGGCAGAGTCCAGCCACAAGATGGCCTCCAGAACTGAAGGCAAAACAAAATGGTGCCTGTCTAGGGATATACTTAGGTAAAAGGGCACTGGCCCTTTAAACCAGAACAGCCTCTGGCATATGAAGGGCCTACTCTAGAAGGAGAATGGCAGTCAACAGGAGAAGCTGAAGGAAGCACATCTCCTCGAGGACTGGCTGCCCTGGAAAAGTGGAGCAATGGACCCATGCTAGAGATACTACAAGCCCAGGCTTCTCAGAGGAAAGCAGGCCTCAATGTGGACTCCCGATATCCCACCTGGGTGTTGCCACTTTCCATACCTTAGATTTCGTGGTTAGGCTTAGGTGTTTGATTTTCAAGGGACACACCATTGATGGGAGAAGCCCTTACAAGGTGGATTCTGACTGGCTGTAGGGGCGAGTGTGGAAGCCAGACCCCAAATTGAAGAACCCCTCATCTGGGGAGATAACGGAGCACTGCAGGGCCTGGAGTCTTTTGTCCAGGGCCTGGAGATAATTTCCCAAAAACTGCCCGAAGAGGGACCCCGTGACAAAGGCATGAGCTGAAATCAGTTTCAGCACTATTTATCCTGAAGCAGCAAGTCAGATAAAACCCCAAACCTGCATTTAATATGCAAATTTTTTAAATATTTTACAACATATAATGAAATAGTTCTCATTTTCAGACTAAAGTTTTGTTCACATTCTTTCCAAAGCTAAATTAAACAAATCCAAATTAGCACCTATTTGGAAATTTTCCATTGTAAATGCCAAATTATCATTTTTTAATTTTTTAAAAAAATCATCTCTTCAAGCTCCTGTGTCTGAAAAAGAACCAATAGAAACAAACACATATTTTGCTTAAGAAACACTACAAAGTCAATTCAACATGAAACATCTTGGGTCCCAGTTGAAAGGAACCCTGTACATCTGCTGACCTACAGTCACTGCTCTGAATTCTGAGGACATTCCCCCAGTGACTCTCTTAGGTGAGGAGATATTTCTAAGCAGACCACACTTAAATTTGGGAAAGGTTATTCTACCTTGCAGCCTTATCAAAGATTCCTTTCTAAAATTTCCATGGTCAAAAAGATCAATAGTATCTTGAACTGCTTGGAGCCTTTTTTTATTAACACAATTGGTTCCTAAAGATTTTAATCTTAATTTGGAATACAGTAATTACAACTGTGGTTGTTCCCTCCCTTCCCCACACACTTCCAAATTAAAAATCCTAAATGCCACCTGGTATAAAAGGTTGGTTCACAAACAAGCCACCATATGACGAAGCCTAGGCATTGATGAACCGTTCATGTGTGCATATATGTATGTGTGCTTTGGACACCTGCCCTAAGCCAGCTGCCGAGGAGCACTGAGTAAACACACCAAAATAGTTGGGAAATGAATGGAGCTGGGCCAAGACCAAGACCCATAAACAAGAAGCCATTTAGGCTGTGAAAGCAACTGCAGAGCTGAGATTTTAAAAAATAAATGGAACAGAACAGATTTTATACCAGAGCTACTAAGAGAGCCAATAGAACTGCTAAAATCTTCCTAGAAATGGTTCATCGTTTTACAAGGACAAGAGGGAAAAAGGAATCTGCTCAAATGTAATCAAAATGTTTGAAGCAGAAGGCTCACGGTAGACATCAAACTATTTGGAGCAGATCAGATTCAGAGCTTCTCCCAGCAATTTTCTCAGCAATCAGGATCAATTCCAAATCTACCTCACACCCTGCCCACATCCGACCTGATTGAATACAGAATCTAGCAGTGATTGAGTACAGAAATGCTGTACCATTTAGGAAGGGCATCTTGCAACACACACACTTTTCCTACAGACCATCATTCATGTATGCAGTAAGCATGGGAGGAATGAGGAACTAAGAACAAAAGTTACAGCAATCAAACACCACAACTGTTTTATTTATTTATTTTAACTCTGCTACCCGATTACTGCAAATCATATTGGAGGAAACTGGTTCGCTAACAGTTCCTAAAGTTTCCAATTGTGTGATGCCATTTTGAGACTTAAATATAATTTTCTGAGCCTCGTAGGCCGGGGAGGAAGCAACGAAGACATGCAAAGTACATCCAATATTGGTTCAAAGATTCTGGCTCCATCCACCATGATCCCTCTTGGGTTCCCAAAACAGTTTGAGAACCCTCTACACTGATTAAACCATAATTAGGGTTTGGGTTTTTTTTGTTTTTTAAATGCTACCAGTAAAAGCAATTTGGGAATATGCCTTCCCTTCTGCACCAGCAGCTATTGAGGGTGTGATCATGTCTGCCAAAATGTTTCTAACTGCGTGTATGATAAAAGCAGCACATTTTTTTATAATTTTCATGGACTGACCCTGAGAGAGGTTAAGCCGCAAATGATCTCATTAAGAAGCCAGGTGGTGCTCAGTACCTCTCAGAACCAGCGCATCAATCATTTTTATGTGGTCATTTCTTAGGCTGCTTTATCTTGGATATTTATATTCATAATAAATTGCGACAAAAGCATCAAGCTACAGTCTCTCTGATTTAGCATGATGCAAACAGAAAAGCACACGGCCAAAAAAAATAAAAAGGGGATTGATACCCAGCGCCAAATCACACGTTTGAGATTCATGCACTTTATTATTTTTATGTCTTCATATATATAGTCTACAAAGCCAATGGATGAAGTTACGGGCTATTCAGAACACTCTCTTTTCTCCCAGGACAATGGCAATTTTAAAATGAAGAAAAGATACAGGCATCTTGGTAGAAGGATGCACGATAAATTCAGTAGAGACTATGAAAATGAAAACTTTAGAGAAAATGCCATGCAATATTCAGATGCATTCAATAAATAAAAATTTAAATATCTCAATAAGATTAAATAACTCAGTAAAATGAAAATAAAGTACATGTTTACAAGCAGCGTTCAAGTGGTCAACTAAGTTGGTTGTGAGATACTTTACACAGTATGTGTCAAAGAGCTTAATAAATGCCTTAAATACTGAAGAATGGTGCAGAATTTAGACAAAAGCATGCGTGGGTGCCAGTACGGCATCTTCGCCAATGCTGGTCATGGGCACAGAGATTGATTATTCTGCACCTTCCATTAGCACTGGATGGAACAATTTCAGAGTACCTCACAAGAAGGGTGGCGAGATATGCGCATTTTATAGGACACATCTAACAAATACAGGTTACAGGGCTGCATAGGAGCCAGTGCAGCCCTGCATCCTGTATTTCTCATAAGTACCCTCTAAAATTTCCATATCTGGCCACCCTACTTTATGGGAGTGGCAAGCACATGATTTCATCACTGTGTTGCAGAGCCTAAGGCTCAAAATTCTCTGCCTTCCTTAGCACCAATGCATGATGACTCAGAGTTCCAGTCTCAGGTAGGCCGGAAACAACAAATTGTGGTGAATGCTGTTTCCTTCGGAAACAGGTCATTCACCTTCATTTGCGCAATGCTGAAACTTACCGGCTTTTCCACTGTTTTCACTATTTGACTATTTTTCATGACTTTAACAGAGCTGCTACGGGGTAATCCCTAGCCCTGTATGCACCCTACGTGCACCCCCAGGGACTGTGGAAATGCAAAATGCAAAGGCAACTGATGGGAAAATCCCAGAAAGCAACAAAATTGATGAAAAATCACAAGCACCAATATCACCTATGGCGGAAGTGCAGAATCACCAGAGACTGACCAAGTGGACAAACACTCATGAGCACTCCTGAAAAGCCAGTATTTCCCTGCAAAATGGAAACACTTGCTCTTGTCTCAGCCCTAATCTCAGGCACTGCTCTAGGAAGATTGCATAACAGTGCGTGTGCGTGCGCATGCCCTGGGTTACACACACAGCGTGCTTTTAAACAAACAAGGTGATGGGAGGGTGGCATAGCCACAGTACACCCACTCAGATGGAGTGCATGGAGAGGGAATCAAACAGGCAGCCCCAATGCGGCTACCCTGGCCACGGAGGCAAGCTGCGCACTCCCTCTGCCACGAACCATAGGCGAGGGGGAAGTACGCTGCGCTGACCTTTGCAAATGATATGTCCCCGGCATAAGCACTAGGAAACCTGGGCTCCCCAGCACCCTGGCCTGTTCTTGTGACTTGTGAAGGCCATGTCCCCCGCCCAGGTGCCTATGAGCAGCAGACCCGTCTGCTGGCATGGTTGGCCTCCCCAGTTCATATAGCGGAGTCCGGTTTCTCGGCAGTGCTCCGTGAGTGGCCATAAGTGGGTGCTTCATGGCTCACAGGAGCACGCATCCCCCCGCTCCACCTTCAGATGGGCCATGGGCTCTGGGGTGGCCATGCGGTGTAGCATCTAGTCTAAAACCATCCAAAGTTGTAGATTTTCTTCTGTTAAGGCAAGTGTTGAGCCAATATAACCCAAGTATAATCAGATACAAGATTGTAAATGTGAAGTGGTACTTTTTTATACTAAATCATTTTACAATTACACCTTTCATTCAACCTGCACAATTTACCTGTCTGCCCTTCTATCATTTTAAACGACCATGCTAACAAAATAAAATATTCTGCTCTGTTCAGATTTCATAGACTCATACCACATTCACACCTGATGCGGCGGCGGAAAAAGACCCATGAAGCAAAGACGCAGCAGTGGGGAGGAGCCCGATGCAGGAAGTAGTGCCAGCGCACCCAGCCCTGTCATCCGAGCGCAAAGCCGTGGCAGAACCCCATTCACACCAGCGCTACTTCCTGCATGGGGCTCCTCCCCGCTGCAGATTCTTTGCCTCACGCGTCTTTGCCGCCGCCGCAGCCGTGTCAGTTGTGAATGTGGCCTTAGTCACACACCTTTTAATTTCTACAATCAGGATATTACTTATAGGATATTACTGTTTGCATTGTACCTTTACAATGCATTTGGTCTGCTGTGGGCACTGGAACACAGATTTGTTCAAGTAGCCTTTGGTTAAAGTAATAATGCATTTTAAGTCAATGAATTAGTCATCAGACCAGAGGATAGGAAAAAGTGGGGTGGAGGGGGAAAGACACAAAACTTTGATTAGTGGGAAAAAACCCTCACTTTGATTAGTGAAAATTAGGTTGTAAAAGACAGAAATTGAAATACTAAGGCCCACCAATATCTGATCTCCTGTTGCCATAGGCAACTGGTGCAATGGAAGACACCCACACTACTTTTCACAAGATGATCCCTGCTAAGTGCCCCAGAGGAAGATAGTTGTAAAAAGATACATAATACAAAGCCTATCTTAGCCAGGTTTCTTATACAGCACTCACACTGGGAGGTGAATGTCTTTCAAGAACGTATTAAACCAGAGCTAGCTTTGCATATTTGCTGCCCTAGACAAAATTATTAAACTGCTGTCCCCCAACTTGCCTCCACACCACTTAGTCTCAGAGGTTTTGCTGTAGGCAAAAGAAGGAATAGTTCTCCACTAACCAACAGCGCTCCCCTTTCACTGCAAACCTGCAGCAGAAGATTTAAGGGGGTGGTAAAATCCAGTAGCGCTTCCTTCCCTGAGTTGGTAGGAAGGAACATCAGTTCATTGTGCCACCTTCTTAGATTTGTCAGCTGAGGTTTCCACCTCCTTCTAATGCCAACCTTCCACAAGACCATGTACCACTAGAATAGTAAGCTAAGCTTTTCCCAGTTCCCCAATGGCCCATTAAGTAATTCAACCTTCTGCATATGAAGGGATATGCCCTCATCTCATTTTTTTGAACCATTACAACTTCAGCATAAGTCAGGTGTGGGGAACCTCAAGCTCACAGTCCCTTCTGTGGTTTGCCGTCGGCCACCGAAGGACCCGTGGAAGTTCCCACACACCTTCATTTAAAACTGCGTAGCAAAGCCCACCAGCCACGCAATGACCACAGACTACTTCCAGGCCAGCGGCCACCTCTCCCACATGGGCAACGCAACCTCTTATGTGGGGAGTCACATTCTCTCTCCATCCCACCCCCTCACCCCATCCCAGGACACTCTGGTCCACAAAACCCTGCAAGGGTGGGGATTTCCCACCCTGAAGGGAAGGAGGCTGATTCCCCACCGCTGGCATAAATCAGCACAGAAACAAAAACAAAAAATATTTTTCAAAATAATGAAGTCGAGGCTTCTAGTTTGAGGGGGTTTCCCTCAAGTTTTGCATCCTCTTTCACATACTAGAAGTTTCTAGAAGCATTAGGAAGCATGGGATTAAGTTCCCTATGAACTCTCTTAAGAAGTGGAAGTTCAGAGCTCAAACTCACCCCACTGCAAAGAGATTCTCTTATAGCATACTAACAGTAATATGAATAATGAATGTCAGTTTAAAATTGTCAACAAACTTTTATCGTTTTCCTCTTCATATGACTATCCAGTCACCCATGCGTTCCTACAGCCACATCAATCCTGAAGAAAAAAAATATGAAAAAATTCAAAGTTAGCTAGGATATGGAGCAAATGCACACAAGTTATATGACAATTCTTAAATAACATTTCGCAGCTACCATTGTACACTTATGAAAAAAGTGAAAGAATGACATGGAAAGAGACTTAAAGGGTACGTTCACACAAGCAGAATTTCTCTGGAGTTATTAATCTAGAGACAGTTATTAATCTAGAGACAGTAACTGCCTCTGCCCAGTTCTGTTTCAATGAGCAGCAAGAACCAGGAATTCGATCCAATTTACGTTTTTCTGCTTTCCCCCTTGCCATGCAGGAGACAGGCAGTTGAAGCAGGGTCTTAGAAAAACAAGCTAACAATATTAGTGTGACACTCGGGGTGTAAACAGACCTAATGTAAACTGCACTTTAACATTTCTTATGCATGTTGCAAGGTTGTATTGGTGCCCTACGCAGCCCTGCAACATACATAAGAAATGCTGAAGTGGTGTTAAAGTGGAGGCAGTGTTATGTCTGTTTTCACCCAGAGGCACTAACGAGAGGTGCATGTTGGGAAATAGGACTAAATTACCTCTGGAAATTGTAGATCTCCACAACAGATCCCTCCATCCCCAGATTAACCCCACTTTCCTACAGAAGTAACTATTTCCCCTTCACCTTCATTTTAACCTCTGTGCTTGTGTGAACTAAAATGAGAGTAAAACAAGTTAGGAGGTTACTACTGCCTCCAAGTATCTGCTTGATGAACAAGCCCCAACTTAAATACAAATGTTTTACTTACTTCCTCAGATTTAATACCAGCTTTTGATCCTTGTATTTAACTCTTACACAGACTTATTATTATAGAACTGAACTACAAAAATGCCAAAAATTGTAGACTTAAATTATTTGACATTGTGCCTAAACACCTTGCCAGAATGTATGCCTATATCTGGAAGGGAATTCTACTTACATATGTTCCCTTTAATAAAGTAAACTGTCAGATCAAGACTAATAACTGTTGTCGGGAGATTATTATAAACAATCTGCTACGATTTTGTTTTTCAGCTAGGCCATGTCAAACAGTGACAGAGTATCCGTTGTTCATTTTTAAGCTATAACCCAGCATTCCATTACTACAGTAGATACATTAACCCAGAAAGCAGGTTCAAACACAGTGAACTGCTTTTTTACCTGGGGGTGGGGAACCAAACCACTTTTGAAGTCTGACAGAAGATGCTAAGTTTGTAAAACATTAATAAAAACCCACTAATGTTCAACTGACTTGATGCCAAGCTCCATACCCTTCATTATTAATTTTAATCTAATATTTTCTTAGAAATAAAATAAACAAGTCCCAAATTGAAATTCATATGATTCGTAAAAGGTTGCAAATCCCCTAGAAACACTGACCTCACTAAACGTAATTAAATATTGGAGACGGAGAGTGTTTTAACTACTGTAGACTATTTGCCCCATCTTTGAGATATTAAACAAAAAAGACATTCTCCAAAATCTTTCTTGGCATTATTTGAGTTGCTTCAAAATTTCCATTTCATGAGGCAAATTTTCTTTGGCATAGGGACTCCATGAAACTAACTGGCAGCATATTTAAAACAAATAAAAGAAAGTATTTTTTTCCACTCGATGCACAATTAACACGTGGAATTTGTTGCCAGAGGATATGGTCACGGCCAGTAGCATAGCTGGGTTTAAAAAAAGGATTGGGTAAATTCTTGGAGAGTAGGTCCATTAACAACTATTTGCCTACAAGGTTTGGGGGACACAATCTGTCAGAAGCTGGGAGTGAACAGCAGGGAATGGATCACCCCATTGTGACCTGGTGGGTTCTTCTCTCAAGTGACCAAGAATGGCAGCTGTCAGAAACAGGATGCTGGGCTCGATGGACCATTGATCTAACCCAGTATGGCACTTCTTATGTTCTTGGAACTGAACCAGAGAGCATTAGATGCTATATACTTTTGGCTTTTGAAATTGCACTCTGGAGGGAAACGCCTTGGAGTTCCTATCAGCTTCCAATTCTATGCCAATGTCCAAATGCTCCTGCTAGCCTTCCTGTACACTGTGCGTGAAATATATGCATGGTATGACCTGACAGAGAAAGAACTTCGTCATAAAACTCTGTGAATTAAAAGTAACAGCATTTTAAAAGCTACATTGGGTGTCTCACAAGGGGAAAGCTCTCTTGACCTATAAGTGTTTCCAGTTCTCTGGATATTCTCATCAGTTATTTTTCCACACTCACACACCCATGGCGTGCCTTAGCTTCATGTTCGTGCAGAATGGTGTTACTGGTGAACGTATTAACGTTCTGTGTCCATCGTAATAAAGAGAATGGGGATAGGTTTCAGAACTTTTTAGGCAACGCTCTCTTACTAATTAGCACTGCATTTGTTCTATGTTACCGAATCATTGACAACGGCCCTAGCAAAATGGATATTTAGAACGCTACCTGAATTTTGCTTATAGATTTGCTTCTGTGACACCTCCTGTTTGCTGTGAACCAAAATGAATCTGTGCAGATGGAACCCAATTAAAATCAGTGGCATGAGCACAAGGACTGCTGCTTTTGCAAGTAAGTCTGGGCTTTGTAAAGAGCATCCTGGAGACTTCACAGAAGACTCAGTACAACAGAACACAACCATAGTAAATATTACACACACACACCTCTTGCTGTCCACCCACCCACACAGTAGAGCTGCACCGAACATATATATTTTTTTAATTCACGAGTGTTTCTGAGGTTCTGAGTGCTGAGGCAGAGTTTTCATCCACCACTCTGAATTTTTTTCCCAAGGACTTGGAAATCTGAACTCAAATCTCCAGACGTCAGAAAACCTCAGGACTCAAAATCGTGAAAACTCTGAAGCACTGGGGTGAGCCAGAGCGCACAAGATCCCTGCCCTGTCAGCTGGCACAGCCACAATCCCCCCAAAACACAGTATATCAACTTTGGCACCCTGGCCCCATGGGTGTATGCAAGCTCTGTGGTGAGTGACACTAACAGGTGATCCAGATAGCACATGGACCCTGCCCTGGAGCAGGCACAACCACACAACACAGAATGCCACGGCCCATCTCCTTACTGGGGCGGGCCGCAGGGAGCACGAGACACCTGTGCTCCAGGCTCTGCACTGGCTGCCTATAAAGCACCGGGCTAAGTTCAAGGTGCTGGTTTTGACCTTTAAAGCCCTTCACGGCCTGGGCCCTGCCTATCTGCGGGATCGCCTCACTCCCCATGTGCCCCTGCAACCCCTGAGATCGTCTGTGGGGGCCTTTTTGGAGGTTCCCTGGGCGAGACGGGTGGCCACTGATGTGAGATCTTTTTCGGTGGCTGCCCCTGTGCTGCAGAATTCACTCCCGGAGGAGGCTCGGTTGACCCCCACCCTCCTGTTGTTTTGATGTTTGTGTAAGACCTGGCTGTTCCGCCAGGCTTTTGGCGAGGGGGCGGGGTAGGGAGGGTGCGTTTTTATTACTTGTTTTAAAATTTGCAGATTTATTTTTAAATGTTTTATTGTTCAATTATTATTTTTTTGTGCATGTTGTTCACCGCCCGAGCTGCCTTTGGGCAGGAGGGGCGGGATATAAGTTTTGAATAAATAAAAATAAATTTTAAAAACAGCCCCCCCCCCCAAAACCCCCCACGCATATAATTAAAAACACAGTATATTGAGTTTGTGCCCCTGGCCCCATGCATGCCATCAGCAGGTAAACCCACAAGAAATCTGATGCAACCCACCCCCCTTCAAAAACAAACAAACCAACCAACCATATGCCTCCCTTCCTCTATGCCCCTATGGCAAGACAAGCCCCCTCCCAGAAACACTCCATAATTAACCAGAAACTAAGTATCCCCCGGTGCCTCAGGTGGGCACATCTTGGCAAACCCACTGCAAAAGTACAGTGCCAAACCCACAGCAAAAGTGACAAACCCCAAAGTGCAAAACCCACAGCATTGCTCTATGCCCAAGCACCTACTTTAAACCCTAGTCATTGTCCCTATGGCCAGGCTCCCCCACAACTCCGAGCCAAAATACTTACAGATACAGCAATGTAGCACACAGAGCTAAGGTCATTGAAGAGACTGAAAAATGCCCAAATGGCCATTTTGCCCATGCCAGCAAACAAACTATCCTGCGTTTGTTCCCCCTCTCCTGTCCCCTCCCATTAACCCCCCGCCTACAAAATATGGCACTATGTTTCATTTCCTAGCTCAGAGAAGCTATGGTCAGTGGTGGGTCACTCCGGTCACGCACAGATTCATCACTCGATCAAAGGTGCCGAACTTTTTGAGTACCAGACCTGATCCTCGGAACTCGGGTGGCTCTGAACCAAAGACTAGTCCTTGATGCTCAGGATATTAAAAAAAAAATTGAATACTGAGTTTCAGCACTACCACACAATTTAAGGATGAGGGGGCAATTACTGGCCAGGGTTTACTCAATTCTTTTTAAGGAGACTGCTACTCCCATAACACTGCCTAATAGCATTAGTTGTGATGTGTGATGGGCATTGGCACCTACCACTCTAATTCAGTTTGCACAGACTGGATATGGGGAGGGGAACACTGGGTGATAAACAAGACGTTGCCCCACATTTCCACCAGTTAGCCCCAGATTCACCTGCTTATCTATCCTGTGGCTGTCAAATGTTCACCCCAGGGCTGCTCCACGTTGTGTCAACCCAGGAAACGTGAAGTCTGCCATGCAGGAAAATTTGGGTAAAACCAGGGCAACGGATGCCCACAGGGCTGCTCTCCATCTATTGGGGCATGTGCTGTCTCCACTCACTTTACACACCATAGAAGCGTAGGCACAGCCTAGAGTGTTGCTAGAGTGACTGCACCTCGGTGGTGGAGGGTGGGGAGGAACGACTACCCAATTGTTGCATTCCCCACACAGGGCTTGCAAGAGGCTGTTCACATGCAGTGCAGTGCTGTACCAGCCAATCACAAACAAGGAAATGCACAAGCAGGACACCTAAAGATTCAAGGCTGCAAAACATCACAAGTTATCTATTGCTCCCATTCTCTTCAAGCCCAATTTTCAAAGACGTTTAATCATTTTAATCATAATCATTGAGATGTCAAGTGAAGTCTCAAGTAATGGAAAATGCACATATGGAAATGGGCGTTAAGATAATACCTTTATTGGGCCAATGCTCATCTGAAAAAGAGGTCCCACCATACTCCCACTTTGTCCAATAAAAGTTAGCACCCTAACCGCTTCTTCTCCTACCTCTCATGTTTGAGACCAACATGGCAACCTAAATCTCTTTAAACTATGAAAATACGACCTTTTGTCATATCCAAAGTGCCAAATATTTTACTGCCTTCCAAAAAATCTCTGATTTTGAAGAGAGTTTCCCTTTGGATTTAGAATAGGTATACAATATTATAAAATACTTGTTACACTTTTTAACAAAAACAACAACAAAAAAACTAGTAAGCTGAACCAGATACAAGAGTGGGAACAGTACATTTACTGCTGGCACGCCTCTTGCCGAAAGTATCTTTTCTTACCAGAAGAAAACCCACACCTCAATGTAAGAGAACACTGCCTTTGTTTGATCCAAGACCTTTATGACTGAGTGCTCTGTATGTAATCACAGAGAAGTCTCAAACGACCATAAAATTTCAATCTTGAACAGTTGAGAGAGCGCAAAGGCAGAACCGAGTCCAGGAAAAAGCTAGTTGTCACAAAGTGAAGGCTTCGGAAGTTAAGCTCAGTCATGGCAAATACCTGGCTGCATTGGCTACTGAGTTTTTCTACTAGCAGCAGCAGAAATCCATCAGGTATATACGAACTCCATGTGGAAACTCAGATACCAGAATACTTGGGGTTCATTCACACCTCATTCTCTCAAGGAGAGAAAACTTACAGTGCAACCCATGTTGACTTCCCCCCACGCTAGGAGGATGTATAAATAAGATTTCAAATTCTGCTCAAAATTCCCCAATTCAGTGGAAAAAGATGGGACTTCCAGTTAGTTCCCAAATCATCATCTGTGAAGGGAAACCATGAACCGACTTTCCAGAAGGGATGCCAAAAGACATGTTGCTTGCTGGTAACTATTACTACTCGAGATGGCTCTGTGCATTCCCAACATTGCGCATACATGCACTGCAGCTAGTCTCCAGAGTTTTCAAAGCAGTCATCAGAACTAGAGCGTGAGGCTTGCCATGTGCCAAGGCAAGGGTATAAAGAGGCAGGGTCGTTTTTCCTCCTCAAGATTTGTACTACTGGGAGATTAAAAAGCAGTGTATCCTATTGGGCACAGGGTTGAGGAATCAGCTCAAAATGCATTTTAGTACTGCTCTCCCAAATTTAGCACCCTAACGAAGCCACAGAGGTAAAAACTGATCTTGTTGAATGTGCTTAAGCCCCTAAGTGGCAGAGCACCATTCTAAGGTGTAACAAAAAGTAATACAATTTACAATCACCTTTAAAATTCTTTGGGAGAAAACTATTTTCCCTTTGTGTGTTCCTTAGACTGAAATGAATAAATTGTCATGTTGTCTAAAGTACTGAGTTCTATCCATATAGAAAGAGCGCTTTAATTTTTAGAGTATGTGGAGCAGTCTCTAAGCAACTACTCTATGGCCTAGGAAAAAATACTGGTAAGCAAATTTACTGATTTAAACGAAAGGGCATGACCATTTTAGGCAGGAAGGTTAGATCATGTCTTAGCGAAAATTGAAATATCATAGTAAGGCTCTTAATGTAGCAAGTTCACTAACTCTTCCGCTGATGCGACTGCCACCAGAAAAATTGTTTTCTGTAGCAGGTATAGTAGAGGGCAGGTAATCATGGACTCAAACGGAGGCCACATCAGTCTTGCTAAGTTCATGTTTGTTCATTTGAAAAACGTACCTTTATTAGTTACTTGCCAGATCATGCTTAGATCCCACGTTGGCATATGCTGAGGTTTTGACAGGTAAGTTAGATTCCATCCTTTCAAGAAATATTTGGAAATCTGAGTGGATAATATACACTTCCCATTGATATAATCATGTTTTGATGCAGTGGCTGCAAGGTGGACTTTTACTGATGAATGAGAGGTTAGGTGGTTTTAGACGTGACGTTCCTCAGTGCTGTCACGCTTTAATCCTGCCCAGAGTGAGGCCCTCACTCCAGACAGGATTTGGTCCAGGCGCCAAACTAAAGTGCTGGCAGCCCAGGCTGGGGAGGAAGTGGGGAGAGGGTAGAGCAATGCGCAGACATGCATCTGCACGGCCCCACCCCCATGCTGCTCAGAGTGGCCTGCCCCCTCCCTGACAAGTAGCCACGGCAGTCTATGAGGCAACCATGACTAGCAGGAAGTGCTGTGGACCCAGACCAGGGTAAGAGTAAGCAGGCCATCACACGTGATGGCTCACTTTACCCCGGTTCAGTGTTTGTTGCACGGGCCACGGCAGCATTTCGTCTGGGCTATTCCTCGGGGATGGTCCCAAACAACAGACTGGGCTAAGCACTGCCATGGCGCGTGCAAGCATGGGTTGCACCCTGGGCCAACACCGGGCAACTGCTTTCAGCCATGACAACAGCATGGATTTCCATGCATGGCAAGCCGTGGAAATCCATGCTATTGTTACGTTTGAAGCACCTCCTTCCAGTATAAAAAGGTAGGATAATATTTTCAGCAATGGACATTAAAGCGGGTTGAGGCCCTGTTCTACAACCCATAGGAGAAAACCTGCACCACTCATGTTTAAGTTCATAGATTGGAAGGTTTTCTTGCACTGTCTATAATTTTCAGATCATAAAGGTACATCATTCATGCCTTTTACCCAGATTAACCACGCTGCCAAGTTCAATGCACTCAGTCTGGGTGCAGGGTTCTCCCGTGGTCTTGACAATAGGTCCGCTGAGATTTTGAGAGGGAATACATTGATCCATAATTCTCAAATGGTTCAGCACCAATGCTGATGGGCCCAAGCCAGTGCCAAGATCAGAATCAGACATGCACTACCCTGTCGAACTTTTTGCAGTGTAACACATAGTGGAGGTTAAAATTCCACTGGATCATGAATGCATCTTCCTAAGGCATGAGGGTCTAATCCTCCATGAATGCCAAAGCGCATCATCTTCCCATTGCGTTGTGAAGCAAAGAGGTCTACATCTGGTTGATCCCAAATTGTGAATAGTTCTCGTACTATCGAGTCTTTTAATGAGTACTTGTGTTGGTCCAAAATGGGGCAGCTTAGGGAGTCCGCTAAGTTATCTGCTCCTGGATGTATACAGCTTTGACCTAGATGTTATGGGTGATACACCAGAACGAGATCTCTTCTGGTAACTTGGATAAGTGTTTTGGGGGGGGGGGGGGGGG